>JBBMFX010575074.1:0-14481 GCA_037832545.1 Rhabdalestes septentrionalis | reverse complement strand
TGAGTGTGTGTGTGTGTGTGTGTGCGTGTGTGTGTGTGTGTGTGTGTGTGTGTGTGTGTGTGTTTATGCAAAATCCAACACCCAACCACGTGAACGCAACATTCACAGGGACTGGGGCCCTGCAATTTTAGGAGAACATGACATGAGGGTGTGTGTGTTTGTGTGTGTGTGTGTGTCTACGTGTGTGTGTGTGTGTGTGTGTGTGTGTGTATGTGTGTGTGTATGTGTATGTGTGTGTGTGTGTGTGTATTTGTGTGTGAATGTGTGTGTGTGTGTGTATGTGTTTGTATTCAAAATCCAACACCTAACCACGTGACCCCAACACTCAAAGGGACAGGGGCCCCGCACTTTTAGGAGTACATGACAGGATATAATACACACAGCTGTCTCTTGCAGCACACACACAAACACATTTCATGTAATAGATGTTTGAACGAGTACTGTATTATGACAGATAACACAGCAACAGCCTCAGGTATGGTTCTATGGGACAAGGTTATTCATCAGTATCAATGCACATTTTGATTCTGTTTATTGTGATACCAATTATTGTGGCTCAGTTCATAATAATATGGTTTATTGTGCCCCTGTTTATTATGATTTTGACAGAATTAATCTGGTTATTGTGATTTCGTTTATCATGAATCGGTTTCTTCTCCTTCAGTTCATTATGTTTCTAGTTTGTCGCTCTTAATATAATCATGATTAGTTTTACTGTGATACAGTTCATAATGTTTCCGTTCATTATGGTCACGAAGATCATTAAGTTCAGTTTGTACTATGGGTAAAATGTGAATATACCTCCGTGACGGGGCTAGGTTCTGAGGAGGAACTTTGGGCCAAACTGCCATTACAGCTTCTCGGTAATAGTGTTTAATCACAGCACACGATCAATAAAAAGGCAATAAAGGAGATATTCCAGGATGTGTGTGTGTGTGTGTGTCTGTGTTTGTGAGTATGCAAAATCTAAAGCCAACCACGTGTCGAACTGGTGTAGGGGAAGGGTCCAAATCCCCCTAGACTTGAGGGCCCCTACTGTCACGTAGACTAGGGGCTCTGCACTTTGGAGAGAGCATGACATGACACAATACACATTGCTGTCTTTTACAGCACACACACACGGGCGCCAGTCGTTTTATTTGTTTACTGTTGTGATATTCCGCTCGGGTCCAACAGCTGATTTTGCATGAGAGGTTTCTATAGTGATTTGAGCGACATCTCGACTGTCCAATCAGCGGTCCCAATCGCAGCGCGGCGATCACAGCGAAGTGTCCAATCGCAGCTCAAGGGGCGGGGTTAGATTAGAACACAGACTTCTGCTTACTGCAGCGAAGTGTCCAATCCGAGAGCTCGAGCTCAGGTGGGCCAATCAGGTGGGTTTCATGGAACTTGCAGCGCTCACCTGCGCACGGTGCAAGTCAGAAGCGCAAAGGTTTAGGTGAGGAGCAGCTGCCCGAAGCCAAACGTAAACACAGCAGTGTCCGTCTGAGTGTGGGGGTGTTAGAGAGAGAGAGTGTGTGTGTTGAGCAGAGCTCGCGCCATGTCCGCCGTGCGGTGGCTCGCGCTCGCGTGCCTGGCGCGGCTGTGGTGCAGCGCGCGCGCCGCCTCCTTCTGCTCGGCCTTCCTGAGCGTGGAGGCGAACCTGAACTCCAGCGTGTTTCCCGTGAACCTGTCGTTGTGGCGGCGCGAGACGGCACTGTTCGGGCGCGAGTCCCCGCTCCGGGGGCTCAAGGGCCGCGTGCTGATCGCCGAGCCGGTGTACGCCTGCGGACCGGGCACCAGCTTCCCCGGTGCGACCAGCCGGTACAGTTGGATCGCGCTCATCAAGAGAGGGAGCGGTTGTACGTTCACCGAGAAGATCAACCGGGCCGCGGACAAAGGGGCCGCCGCCGCAGTCATCTACAACGAGGACGGAACAGACAACACTGTCATACAGATGGCACACCCAGGTAAACACTTTATCATACTCCCTTAATTACTGATCATACTTACTTTATTACTTATCATACTCACTTTATTACTTATCACGCGTACTTTATTACTTATCATATTCAATTTTTTACTTATCATGCTTACTTTGTTACTGATCATACTCACTTTACTACTGATCATACTTACTTTATTACTTGTTACGCTCACTTTATTACTGATCATAGTCACTTTATTACTGGTCATACTTGCTTTATTACTGATGTCATTACTGTTATTATTGTTACTGCTATTAATGTTATTGCTTTTATTATTGCTCTTATCATTATTAATGTTGCTGCTCTTTTTATTAGTACTGTTCTTAACTGTTGTCATAATTAGTTGTTGTTCTTATCACGACTGTTTTTGCTGTTGTCATTATTGTTGTGGTTTTGTTGTTGTCGTTCTTCTTGTTATAAGATTTATTTAAATGATGTATAGCAAATGACATGTAACTACAATGTAATGTACTCAAGTATATTATGTAACTGTTAAAAAGAGTGAATACAATTTAAATTCAAACAAAACAATTTGGATGCAGAGCTACTCCTGTGGTCATCATCTCTGTTTAGAATCTTCTCTCCATGGTTCTGGATAACAGTGATCATACAGAGTTGTGGGCTGTAGTTGATCCGAGACACACTCGGGGCTGTTTGTTCTGCTTTTTATTTTGGTTTGTGTTCCAATTTGCAGTGTAATACAGGAAGTTTGATTGAGTATAGTTTAGCTATGCAGGCAGCCAGCAGAACAGTGTGTATGTGTGTGTATGTGTGTGTGTGTGTGTGTGTGTGTGTGTGTGTGTGTGTGGTTAAAGTAGGGTCATGTGCATTCTGGAAAATCATGTTCCTCCTGTTTCATACTGAAGTAAAGGTGACATGCGAGTTCGCTTGTGTGGGTGTGTGCGCATTTATGTGAATTGAAGGTTAAAGTACCGAGCTGATCAATGGTTGTGAAATTCAGGTCAGCAGCAGTGGAGTCTTAGATACACACACACAGAGCTGTGTCTGTAGGGTGTAGTGAACTCTCTATTAGTTCGATTGTCACTGCAGTTACTCACTGCAGATATAACTGAATATTGTACTGTGTTAAGTCCTCTCCTGCTTTTTGATGGGTTCAGAAGAACGAATCCTTCACCAGTACTCTTTACCTTAAACCTTAACTCTTTACCCTAAACCCTGAACCTTAATATTTACCCTTAACTCTTCACCCTAAACCTTAACTCTTTACAATAAACCTTAACTTTTAATCCTAAACCTGAACTTTAACCCTAAACCTTAGCTCCTTACCTTAAACCATAACTTTTAATCCTAAACCTTAACTATTTAACCTAAACCTTATATTTTAACCATAATACCCAAACTGGAACCCAAAACCTAAAGTTTAGCTCATAACATGAACACCTAAAGCTTAACCCTGAACTTAACTTTTTAACTTTAAACCTTAAAACTTAACTGGTAAAAATAAAACCTAACCCTTAACCATAACCCTCAACCTTAACTATTCACCATAAAAGCAAAACCTCAACTCTGAGCATGAATACTTATCCATTAAACCTAAACATAACCTTAGCCCAATATGATACACTTTACCATTAATCCTAAGAGTTTAATCTTAATCTAAATCTTAAACTTTAACCATAACACTAAAATGTTCAATTTAACCCTAACATTTTAATTTAAGGGTTTAATTTTTAACCCCTACCTTTACCAATAAAGGTCACCCCTAGCCTAAACCCTAACCTCATAGCCCTCAAACCCTAATCTCAACCCTAAACCTAAACCCTTAAGACCTTATCATTAAGACCTAACAACTTGTTCCTCCTTTATTAACAAATTTTATTCCTCTATAAAACCGCCAACCACAGAAAAGTGTTCATTTAGACTAAATGCTGCTTTCCAAGATGTGAAAGAGGAAACATCGTGAACATCTAGATTTACAGGATTTACAGGATCTGGAGGCAGTTGTGAGGAGTACATTGAGAATGATATTGGAATGGGAAAGTAGTTTTCCTGCTGTTTGTGTTGTGATGAGAGAACAGGTTTGTTGAGATTACAGAGTGTGTGAAACCTCACACACACACAATAGCCCTAAAGTTTAACTGAAAATCTTGTGTTGTTTTTCTGTAAGCTTTTGTTACGGAATCATGCTGTGGGAACACCGAACTGCTGTGTGTGATCCTTAGAGGGCTGGACTGATGTCACACAGTCACTCCTCTCCCTCGACCCGCCACCCGGGGGCTTAGCTTAACTCTGCTGAGCAGCTCTGTTTCCGAGGGCGACATCGCAGAGTCGCACGTTCCTGATTCATTCGTCATCTGCTAGCAGTGAAGCTCCTCAGATGTGAGATCGCTTTAGGCGGTTCCTTGGCTGCATCCTGCTATACCCTCAGGATATCTCCAGGGCTCCATTAGAACACCCATCCCACAAATATCCCTCTCAAGCTCCCCTGTCATGTAACAGAACTATCCTTTCTCTCTGGGTGGATAGTGTGTTCTCTCTTCCCTATCACTAAGTACAACTGTCCTCGCTCTCTCTCTCTGGATGGGTAGGGTGGTCCTCCCTCTCCCCATCACTCAGTTTAACTGTCCTCTCTCTCTCTCTGGGTGGGCAGGGTGGTCCTCCCTCTCCCCATCCCTAATTATAACTCTCCTCTCTCTCTGGGTGGGTAGGGTGTTCCTCCCTCTCCCCATCACTCCGTATAATTGTCCCCTCTCTCTCTCTCTCTGGGTGGGTAGGTTGGTCCTCCCACTCCCCATCACTTAGTATAACTGTCCTCTCTCTCTCTGGGTGGGTATGGTAGTCCTCCCTTGCCCCAATCAATGAGTGTTATGTTAGTCAGCATGGATGTCTGTTAGCTGTTATAGCAGAATTAGCAGTTAGCTTTCTCCTCCAATAGTGTTGAGCTGCCTATTAAAAAAGTGCTCCTTCACTCCTCCAGTGTCCCTGGATTCATGTAAAAGTGGGAGACTGACTAAACTGGGAGACACACCAAACTTCTCCAGTTCCTCTCGCACAGTTCTAAGCAGCAGTGCCGTTTCAGGCACAGACTTGCCCCCTTCATGCCTCCAGGGGAGGCGAGTCTGGATGTGTTCCTCTCTCTGGAGTCCATCGGTCTGACGGAGTCCTGTTGCCAGAACTCTGGGTCTGGTTCTGGTGTGCCAAAGTGTGTGTGTATAAACCTGTGTGTGTGTGTGTGTGTGTGTGTGTGTGTTTCAGGCACCAGCATTGTGGCGGTGATGATGGGTAATGAAGGCGGGACTGCCCTGGCCGAACTGCTGCAGTTGGGTGTTTCCATTACAATGGAAATAGAGGTCGGACGTACGTATGAGCCACTGATGAGTCATTACTCCATCTTCCTCATCTCCATCTCCTTCATCATCATCACCACGGCAACGGTCGCATACTTCATTTACTACACAGCTCGGAGACTCTACAGAGCCAGATCGCAGAACCGCAAACAGGTACAACTGCAGTTCGGCTCAGAAGTGTGACCCGCTCCGTTCTTGACCTCCTTCTAATGAGATGATTGGCAGTGGGAGTACATTTTAAAGGAATGCACAGTGTTTTGGTGGGAAACTAAGTTCATTTATATAACAAATTATTACACTGGTCATTCAGAGTGCTTTACAAGAGTGTGAAATACAATAACATTGTGTAAAAAGACAGAAGAAATAGAAGAAATAAAGACAATTGAAAGTGCAATAGAGGTTCTTGTATTTAAAAGAAAGCGCGGGAGAATAGTGCATTTTTCAGAAGCTTTCAAAAGCTGCTCACACTTGGTGTACAATAGGGTTCCTTGTGGAATGCAGAAGTGTGGCTGTACATGGTGTGTGTGTAACAAGAGCTGTATGTTGGTTTTAGTGCTGACTTTCCCTTTTAAAATATTAATGCTTATGTGCACACAGCTATTTGGTGTATTGTGGCCGTCGTTCTGTGAGCTCTAAGGAAGGAGCCGCTTAATGAATTCAGGAAAAAATACATAATCATTGAATGCACTGATATGAAGCAAGACCCGTACACCCCATAATATCCCACACTCCACTTTGTACCCCACACTCATACATGGCCCTTATTCAAGCAATTGTTGTTCTGCTGTGTTCATTTGTGTGAGTGTGTGTATGTAAAGAGGATCTAGATCAGACCAGAAACTACAACAAGAAAAAAGTGTATGTGTGCGTCTGTAATGTCCCTGAATGTTCACTGAGTTGGGATTGTTGCTGAGCAGCAAAAATACAAACACATGCACGTACACACTTTCCCTCTTTCCGTGTCTCTCTCTCTCTCTCTCTCTATCTCTCTCTCTCTGCCTCTCCCTCTAGACTAGAATTAATATGTGCATGTGTGTGTTTCTTCTCCAGAGACAGCTGAAGGCAAAGGCCAAGAAGGCAATTGGTCAGCTGCAGGTCCGCACACTTAAGCGTGAAGATAAGGTACTGCCTGTGTGTGTGTCTGTATATCTGTGTGTGATGCTAGACAAAAGATGAAATGGGCACCCATGAGTCCTTCATCCACTATTATGGATTGAGATGGGCTTTGCTTTGGAACAAACCGTGGAAAACGAGGCATTTTTAGTTTCTTTTTAAACCTGGCAACCGTTGGAGCATATATCATCTGGTCTTAACGTGGAGCTGGTTCCTGTAGTGAACACCGTAATGACTAAATGCCTTTTCAAGCTGTCTCGATCCTGATCTGGGCACCAGCTTCAACAGATCTAACCAGCTACACCAGATCTAGCTACACCTGATCTAAAAGACCTTCCAGGCTGATTTTCACCAAACATCTTTGATTTATTTAGGGCCCAAACCATTCAATGACTTACAAACAATTAGCACTTTTAACACAGTCCTGTTTGGAAGTAAGTGTAAAACCCAAGGATTGGAATAATGCAATCTTTTAAAATACATTATGTAATGTTTTGGAGAGACCAATTAGAAGAGCACTGCAGCAGACAATGCTGCATAAAATAAAGTATGTATAAGTGTATAGGTTTCTTCAAATATTCCTATGACACAAACTCTATTACTTGATCTATGTCCATGAAATGCTAGAATGCTGATTTAGTTGTTACTTTGATATAATCACTGAAACCAAGGTCCCCATCCAGGATTATACTAAGATTTTTGGTGTGAGATTTTGTCGCATCCAGCCAGTCATTTTTGAAGCATAAAAATAATATGTGTGCAGTAACTGGGTGGAAAATCTAGACAGAGGATGGTCTTTATTGCAGTGATGGGCCATATTGTATTGGCCAAGGAGCATGTATAGGTTAAACAAAATGGGCCCAAGAATGGGTCCTTGTGGGACTCCATATGGCATAGAATTGTCTTTGATTTATAAGTGTCCACAAAGACAAAATAATCTGTGCTTTCTTGGTACACCCTAAAATATCTTAGGACTTTTTTCACGAGCTCAATCGAAACTTCTAATCTCTCAGCAGTATTTTATAACTGACATTGGAAAACCTTTCTCTAGCATTACCTAGAGAGTTTTACCTGAATGTGTGCCCAGATGAATGTCATTTTATCCCTTTATCGGGGCTGTTTCAGTTCTAGTCATTGACGCAGCCTTTAAAATTTCATTTAAATAATTATTGATTTGCTTGGAAACCCCTCACTTAATGTCCTTGCCTAAGAATGGGAGGTTTGAAACAGGTTTGTAATTGTTCTATTGTGGAAGGTGTCCAGGTTTCTGTGTTACGGAAGGGGTTGAATTACTTCAGTCTTTAGGGATCCTTCTGACAAAGGAGAGCCAAAATTTTGCATACCTTTGAAACACCTTTAAAAAAAGCTTTTGGGTGAGGCAGCAAGTAGATGGGTTACGATATAGCAGTTTCTTCAATACTTCTGCCCTCAGTAGCAGTAAATTCTGATTAGAGTGCCATATTTTCTGTATGTTAATGGAGACTACTGTGTTGTGTTATTGCCTGGCTGGATACAGCTGGTGTTTTTTTCCTGATATTTTCAACTTTATAATGTGTGAGGTTACCTCCAGAGTTAGCTTATAGAAGAAAAACAGCATGAATGTTGCTGATGTTCTTATTATTATAGAAAAGTAATCAACATACTAACGAGTGTGTGTGCCCATGTGTGTGTAGGAGACCGGGCCTGATGCTGATTCCTGTGCAGTGTGTATTGATGCATATAAACCTGGAGATGTTCTCTCAGTCCTCACTTGCAGGTACATCTTTACTCCTTAAAGCCATAGTTCAGAAACACACACACATACCCCTCACAGGGAGCATAGGAGATCAGTCAAGACATGTCCACTGCCTGAAGTGCTCTGCTTTAGCTGACATTCAAACTAGAGAACCAAAGGTGTATATTCAGGATAATCCTCATGATCTTAGAAATTTTACACTTTAGATCTGTAACAGTAAAATGGATGTAAGTGTGTGTGCGTGTGTGTGTGTGTGTGTGTGTGTTTGAGTTCCGAAGGTAATTAACTGAATTAAGCCAGTTCGGTGAGAGTAGATACTTCCCCAGATTCCCCTGAGAACTGGTTAAACTCCCTTACATCAGCTTTGTTTACAGTGGAGGCACAGTATGTGTGTGTGTGTGTGTGTGTGTGAGAGAGTGTGTTTTTGAAAGAATAAAATGAAGCGGTTCTTAGGACAACAAAAAAAATGATAAAAGGAAACTTTTTTACTAAAGTTATTTTTTAAATATTGTAAAATATGTGTGTGTGTGTGTGTGTGTTTGTTTGTAGTCATTTCTTTCATAAGGTGTGTATTGAGCCATGGCTGTTAGAGCACAGGACCTGCCCCATGTGCAAGTGTGACATCCTCAAAGCCCTGGGAGTGGAGGTGAGGACTGTTTGTGTTTATGTATATGTGTGTGTGTGTGTGTGTGTGTGTGTGTGTGTGTGTGTGTGTGTGTGTGTGCGCGTGCGTGTGTTCAGTAGGGGTTAAATTTAGTCAGTTCACTTGCTCAGATCTCTGGAATGCTGCAACAGGAGTTTCTGTTAGATTCAGAGTTATTGTAACCACATGAGCACACATTAACTCTCTCTGTCTTTCTCTTTCTCTCTGTATCTCACTCTCTTTCTCTTGCTCTCTCTTCCTCCTTCCCTGTCTGTCTCTCTCTATCTCTCACTCTCTTTCTCTCTCTCTCTCTCTGTAGTTGGACGAGGACCCTTTGGCTAATTTAAATTCTGGCACCACTGAGAGAATTCACACACACATTGACAGTGTGTCACACACACTTACTGGTGGTGTGTCACAGACATATCCTGATGGTATGTCAAATGCACACAGCGATGCAGAATCTTCAGGATATGCATCTATAAACTCATCTGGAGAGACACCCAGTGGTGAGTATACACACACACACACCCACACTGAGTTGACTCGAACTTCATTATACTCTGATGACTACTCCCGAATGTATAACGGTAATGAGGCGTATAACAATGATTTAATGGTTACGGTAACCCCCTGCTTTTCATGAGGGTAATCGTATAGTGGAAAACCGCATTGTTGTGATGAGTTTAAAGTGCCTAAAATGCCTAAAATATCTATTTTTTGTAGTGTAGCTCCCAAAACACTTTAATTTCATTCGTACTGTACAGTTTATACTGAACCCGTCCTTATGCTGGTTGTTTATGTTTGGGGCAGCGGAGGTTTGTTACATTCAGGTGTCTGGTTGCCTTTGTAACTGCCCTACGGCACACAAGGCCCGGACACCACAGTCAGCTGTACTCAGAGGCGGGAAATTGGTCCGCGTGAAATTGTGTCTGTCTGTGTGTGTGTGTGTGTGTGTGTGTGTGAGGGGGTGTTTACTGTATTCTGAGAATACAACAGAAATTAGTTAGCTATTTTGGACACATAAAGGTTATGTGTTCAGATTATTCTGGGCCGATAGTATTAATGAGTTCCGGATGTTCTGGGTGTAAAACGGTAATAAGTAAACCTTATTCTGGGTGTAATGGTCATAGAATTGTAAGGAGTTACAATTATTCATATGTATAACTGTAATGAATAGTGGTTATTCCAGGGATATAACTAATTAGTCTAGATTATTCAGGGCATATAATGTTAATTAGTTCCAATTGTTTTGGGTGTAACATGGTAATAATGAACCATTATTACAATGCCAATGACTTGCGATTATTCCAAACTCCAATTCCAAATTAAGAGTCATCAAAGTGGCTCAGCCTTTTCATCAGTGCCACTGTCTCCAAACACTACAATGTAGATGGCCTCACTAATGCCTTGTATGCAAAACAGCCATGACTGACATTTGGTACATTTGACATAATGGTATTAAGTTACTGGTATTCCCACTGTATAGCGTTTTGAGTTACATTGAGTTACAGTTATTCTGGGCGTATAATGGTTATGTTAATCTCCTATGTCTCCTATATCTCCAATGAGTGTGTGCTGTTCTGTGATTGGTCTGCAGGGCTGGACACAGTTTGTGTGGATATGCAGCCCCACTATGACAATCCAGTCTTCGAGAGGGACGACAGGAGCTAGAACACACAGTCACATTCACACACAAACAGAGGCACAGTAATGATCCTAGTTCTTTCTTCGAAGCACATACTCTCTCATGCACACACACACTCATGTGCACACACACACACACACACACACACACACACATAACTCATGCATATATAGACACATGGGTGTGGCTTTAAGAACTTTGTTCTCAGGTGTGTTTTATAATGCCTTAAAGAGCTAAATGCTGTTCAATATGTAATGTCTCTCACTTGTGTGTGATTTTGTGAAACAGCTCCCCCAGGCATTTAAATCTTTATTTTTCTCTATTTAATATCTTTTTAGAAGTCTAATATGCTGTGTGTTAGTGTGAGTGTTAGTCTGAGTGTTTGTCTGAGTGTGTGTGTGTGTTTATGTGAGTGTGTGTGATTCTGAGTGTGAGTGTGTGTGTGCGTGCATTCACTATGGGGCCTTTCTGCTGACTATTAAAAACCTAATATTAATATTTAAATGAGGGCTAAAATTGTAACTGAGATCAACTAATATGAAATCAATAAAGTCCTGTCATGAAAAAGTGTTCTGTTACCCAGAAACTGTGTCCGCGTTTGTAAATAAGGGTGTGAGTGTGTGCATGCTGTGGCCAAATGTCAAGTTCAGATAAACAGTTCAGAGTTCAGATTTAAAAATGCTGAACATTTCCAGCTGTAAACAAAAGTGTGCTCTCTGATTGGTCCACAACTACCTCTCTAGGAACTATGAGTCGCTGCCAAGTACTGGCCGAGTCACTGCTGAGTCACTGCCAAGTCCTAGACAAGTCACTGCTGAGACCTTGAAGAGTCCTGGCTGTGCTGGGGTTGGATGGAGGAACTCGTGAGCGACACTGACAGGGGTGGGTCGATTAACTGACTCACCTGTGACTGAAGGGGCTTACCTTCACATTCTTCTGTGAAACAATCTGGCTGGTTCCAAAGTTCCTTTCTCCCTTAGTTTCTATTGCTATATCTGACAGTCTTTCAGCTCAGGCCGACTGATCCCTCTCGCAGCTCTACTCTGGACCATCAGGAAGTGAAGGAACTATTCTGAGTGGACTATCGGGAAGTGAAGGAACTATTCTGAGTGGACAATCAGCAAGTGAAGGAACTATTCTAGAATAATCAGAGTGGACCCTCAGGAACTGGAGGAAATGCTGAACTCTTCTGGGATAAACTGGACACACATGTATACTAAAATAACAAAAAAGAATAGCATGTTTACATTCTGAAATAGAAACAGGTGTCTGCACCAAAGTCACCAAACTAGATTACGTTAATGCTAAAGCTATCCAGCACCGTGAGAACCCATCTTCTTTTACACAGACTCTTCAGCTTTAACATGAATGACTACAGAAATTCATTGTTATTAATGTTTTCATGCTAATTGACCTGTTTATCCAGCTGTGAAGGCTTGATTCAACTTTATCTCTCAGAGATTCCTGTGATTGGCTGAGAGACATCACAATCACAATTTAGCTAAATACTCAACTCTACAAAAATATCTGCACAATAAAATGCGTAATCTGTGATGGGAAGTACTCGTTTTTCACTCTTGGTCCCTGTGTGGGGAGGAGGCCAGGGACTAACACATCTTACACATATGTACTGCATGTGTTCATAATGTGCAAAAGTTCTAGGCAAATTTCCTCATTAATATCACTAAATATACTAAATAGCAAATAACTTTATACAGTAAATAATGATTCCACAGCCAGTATGTCAATGTGTTCCTGGTAGAAGTCCCGTAATAAAGTGAAGTGGGCGTTTTACATCATACTTAAATTTACCACAGCACACAGTACGAAATTCTTTGCACATAAACAGTTCACTAAGTGAAACTCACTGCCTGGGGAGCAGTACCCTTCGCAGATTAAAATAGCTTCTGGCACTCATGGCCTGGAGGCTTCAAGAGGAACTCTGGAACCGAACATGTGTTCTCCTTACCAGCTCACAAAACATCAACTTATTATTAGCAAAACAAATCTTAGTTCCTTCTACTTATTCCTTGTTCTCTTGTAATTTAGCCAATAATGAATATGTATATACAGAGGTGGCCTGAAATAAAGCAGATTATTTAAGATTGAGCAACAGATAAGATTAAAAACCCTATGCCGAGGCAGGAGAGCAGTTCACGAATCAGATCATCCATAATTCTGTGTTAAATGTCCCTGTGTTCACACGTTCGTGTTTATAAATGTTAAACGAAGTTATGTTTATGGAATCCAAACACATGTGTGAGATACTGGCCCTTTAAAAGAACAGGTAGGAACGTGCTAGCGCATAGGATTCTGGGATTTGTAGTGCGTTTGTGTGCTTTATGCATGGGCGGCCAGAACTGCGGGACTACAGGTCCAAGCTATGTTTATTTTTGTGCTGTTGGCTTGGTTTGTGTCGACGTGGGTTTGGGGCGCGCTTGGGCCAGACTGTGATGCGGGGAGCCAGCGGAGGAGCCGGAGAAACCGGAGAAAAGCCGAGTTGTGGATGATATAGTGTACCTGGCGTGTCAGCATGTGGCTCAGGCCGGAGGAGGTGCTCCTGAAGAGCGCCCTGAAGCTCTGGGTCACCGAGAGGTCCAACCAGTACTTTCTGCTGCAGCGGCGGCGCGGCTACGGAGAGGGCGGCGGGGGCATCACGGGTGGGTGACCGGGGAACCGGGGAGATAACAGTTAACGGCGATGTGACACGGTCTCTTGAAGGGCAGACATGGTAATAGTGTTAACATCGCATCTAGTGTGCCTTCAGATTTCTCACACGCTTCAACTGATCGATCTCACCACATAGCCGTTACATTCCGTTACTGTCACTCTACCATTACTGTTACATCACTGCTACTGTTACACTGGCGTTTCTGTTACATTGCTGTAACATTGTTATTGTTATTGTTACTGCTACATTATCGTCACTATTTCACTACAGTTACTGTTACAATATTTATTTCTTCATTACTGTTGCTGTTACCTTACCGTTGCTGTTAAATTACATTTATTGTTACATTCACATTACACTACAGACGCTGTTGTCTAGTCCACAGTTACACTACTTATTTGGATGAATACAATACTATGACAGATACTGTTATCTAGGAATCTAAAGTTATGTTTGCAGAAATGCAGAAAAAGTTATACAGCATTAAACATAAATGTAAATATAGCAGCAGGACAGAGAATGTGCCGAATACTAATAATAAATAGGGGGGTATTTACAGAGGTAGTTAGAGTATGAGTTATTTTAAAAAGGCAGGGCAGTTCAGAGTGTATATGCATTATGCTATGTGTAGGAGAGAGAAGTTCAAGGGAGGTGTGTGTGTTTGTGTGTCTGTGTATGGTTGTGGGGGGGGTTACAGTTTATGATTTAGTTCTGTTTGAGGAGGGTGATGGCCTGAGGCACGAAACTTTCCCATTCTTGCAGTTGAGGCCTATATGTTACAGAACATTTGAGGATTGTATTAGGGAGAATAGGGGAGCAGGCTGTGCTGAAATGTCCATGACACCGGAGAGAGAGAGAGACGCTGATGATCTTCTCAGCTGTCCTCACTATCCTCTGTAAAGTCTTCCGATCCAAAGCAGGGCATTTCCCGTACCAAGTCATGATGGAGCTACAGAGAATACTCTCTATGGTCACTCTGTATAATGTGGTGAGGATTGTTACCAGTAATGTTACTGTCACCAGTACTGTAATATTACCATTACCATTATATTGCTCTTACTGTTGTGATAACAATATTACTAGAGCTGGGCGATATGGCAAAAAAAAATTATCACGATAATTTTTCCTGTATTGACCGATATCGATAATTATTAATATTATAGTTCCTGTAATAATAAAAATAATATAATAAAAAAGTATAAATATAATTCTATCCCGGCAAACAGAATGAAAACAGTAAAACAATATTAGTAACCAACATTTTTTTGGTAACAAATGACTATGTACATACAAAATTCCCTTTCAATTGGAAATTTTTTTTATTGATTTTCAAGTATTTAAAGAAACAAATACCAAAGATCAAATTAACAAAGCCATATAATAATGTACCAATGTG
>JBBMFX010575067.1:0-14481 GCA_037832545.1 Rhabdalestes septentrionalis | reverse complement strand
CTTTCTCATTCAATGTTTCTTCTTTGTTTTTATTATTTTCTACATTGTAGATTAATATTAAAAACAAACAAAATGGTGAAGGAACCCATGGAATTATGCACTAAACAAAACGTGTAAAAAAATAAAACTATGTTTTGGAATAAGCTAATGATTGGCTGTTGTTTCTTTTTACCTAGTTAAGTGGTTCTTGCCAGAATGAGAAGTAGAACCTTAGTGGAACAGGATAACTGACTGTGTACCAACCAACCATCACAACTAGTGATCCCAAACACATTAAGAAGGCAAGAAATTCCACTGAACACTTGACAAACAACTGTTAGTTTAGTAACCAGAGCAATAAGTAATGCTTTCAATGTTAATATACAATGTAGCCAATAATAAAAACAATGCAAATCGTTGAATAAGAAGGTATGTCCAAAATTTTGACTGGTAGTGTATGTACATATACATAGAGAGAGGAGAGACAGACAGAGAGAGAGAGAGAAAGAGAGAGAGAGACACTAGAGAGCTCATTTTTTACCAGTCAACTACTCACAATTTACCACAGTTGAAGTACAAAATGAGGAAAATGAATGAAAAGTAACTGTAATAGATTCCTAGTAGGATGATTAAATTAGTTACATATTTAGTTGTTTATGCATACCAGAATAACCTTTCTTATATTTCAGCCTCTCAGCTAATGATGCATCCCCAAACTGACTAATGCTTAAATTGCTGAATAATTTTTTTGGTGAAATTAACTCAGATATACTAATTGGTGGTGAAGGGAACCCTTCAAAAACCACCAGCAAAAGTTTTATATGTAACATCAATGTTGGAAATATAGTAAAGTTTTCTTTGTGGAGTATTTTGCTTTGAAACAATCTGCATGTACCTCTCTGCTATGCATGTTTACAATATATATTTAGGCCTAAACATCATAAAACATTCTCTCTGGCATCAGGTAACACTATACAGGTCATTAAAAGGCTGTGCATTTACATCTTTTTACTAACAGAACCTGAGTGCTTTAATAAGTTATAACATAGTTTTATTTTTTAGATATTAATTGGTTGGAATCACACCATAATATGTTTTTTCCGACATACGAAATTATTTTCTTGAAATCTTCAGAAAACAAAAATTTATTTGAAAATGTAAACCCCCTTAAAGCCTTGACCATGGTTTACCTGGAAGAGATGAGGTTCTGCTGTTGTATATGTATATGTTTGCACACTAAACTAAGTTGCAAAGTTTGTTTTACCGCAAGCTGGCTCACATCCAGCACAGGACTCAGCACTCCTGACCTCGCAGCCTCTCAGATTAAAGGCTGCTGATGTTACTGAGCTATTGAGCGCTAAGCCAGAGCTCTGTGGCTAAACTGCCCACACTTTCTCCTGATAGGCTGAATCAAATCTATGGGAATAATATGTAGTTTGTAACTTGTGTAGACACACCGATTGCAGCATCAAGGCTGTATGACATTATGCCTTAAGAGATTAAAGAACTTTTGAGAGAAAGATCTCAAAATAATGATTCTGCTATCTTGGGTAAAAACATTTGAGTCATGATAATGGCAGGGATGCAAATCCTTGGTCCTTTAGGGACTTATGTAATATTCAGAACCTTTTCAATATATATTTTTTTGTGAGGTGGCTTTTAGCGGCTTTAAAAGCTTTGGACATCCTTTTACTTCTGATGTCAACGGTTTTGTATGTTTCTCCAGAATAGATCTGTTTATATCAATCACTCTACCTTTGTTCACATCTTCATTGAATTGTATATAAATGTTTAGAAAATTGGAGGAATTCCAGTTTAACCAGAAATTCACACTTCATTTAAAAAATGCATGTATATTATCAATCTATTTAAAGGTATTGTGTGACAGGAAATTGACTAATTACTGTAAACATAAATGTACTAATATTAATGATCCTGGGCTAGTTTTGCCAGTCACAGTAAAGTTGCTCTGCTCCAGAATTTCAGGCCCTCAGTAACCAGAGTCATATGCAACTAACAAACACTATAAAAATTAACTCAGGGACATGAGTGTGTTTGCCATTTATTGGTTTAGAGACCAATAAATGGCAATAAACAGTATCATACTGTTCAGTTTACAGTTCCATGGCGCCAACAGTGTTATTTCTTTCACTGAGAAATGTATGTAAAGTGGATTTTTCCCTTCTACTTCCTGCCCATTTGTATTGGTTTGTTGGGGTGCTTTTGGAAGTTAACTTCTCACTTACTAGATAATCAGCGCCATCTAGTGGTGCTTCAAACTTCAGAAGTACCGTAGGTCAGATTGAGATTAAGATTTAATTTAATTTTCACATACACCATCATATATGGTATGACATGTAGTGAAATGCTTTTTGCAGTGCTCACCTATAAAATCAGTCTTCGAGTTACGGCACAGACCCATTCCTTTGACAGTGAGGTAACCTGAATTTTGGTGTCGAATCGCACCCTACCCTAATTAAATTACAGATCCTATCACTGTTGTAAAATCATAAAAACACAACTAATCCACAAAAAAGGAAAAGAAAAACTCCCCCCACTTATAAACCATTTGACTGTTAATTCTGCCTAACGAAAAGTGCTGTGGTCAGATGAGAACAGAACTGAGCTCTATGGCATCAACTCAACTCGTCGTATTTAGGAGTAAGAGAAATGCTGAGTATGACCCGAATAACACTGTCCCCACAGTCAAGCCTGCAGTTGGAAACATTGTTTGTGGATGTTTTTCTGGGTAGAGGATGACTTCACCACTTGTGCCAACTGAAAGGGCCGTGTACCGTAAACTCTTGGAATAGAACCTCCTTCCCTCAGCCACAACACTGAAGATGGGTTGTGGGTCTTGCAGCATGACAATGACTCAAAATAGACTGCCAATGCAATAAAGGAGTGGCTAAAGAAAAAGCACACTCAGGTTCTGGAGTGGCCTAGCCAGTCTCAGACCTCAATCCACCAGAAAATCTGTGGAGGAGCTGAAGATTCAAGTTGCCAGGCAGCAGCTACGAAACCTAAAGTATTTAGAGAGTTTCTGTTAAGAGGAGTGGGCCAGAATCCCTCCTGTGCAAAACTGGTGACTGGCTAGTAAAGGTCTCTGCTGTGACAAAAAGTCCTTACTCCTCCCAGCACCAAGTCATGATTTGCTTGGGAATCTGATGCTTATTTCAGTTAGTAAAACACAAATCAATGTAGAACTTTTATGTAATGTGTTTTTTCTTGGGGTTTTTGTTGATATTTTGTCTCTCATTTTTTTGTAGCATATTAATTCAACAGGGGATCAAAAAATTATTTCTCCCACACTATGTATACACAATGTGCTGCATAATAGGTTTATTGTCACTTTGATATACACACACACACACACACACACACACACACACATACAAACGCAATCAGACATAACCTTTAAACCACAGATGAAGTGCATTGATTATCAATAGTCTGTTCTTGAAGTTGATGTGCTGGAAGCAGAAAATGGGCAAGTGCAAGGAGCTTCACAGCCACTGACCAGTCAGAGTAACCATGCTGACCCCTGCCACCACCAAAAGCACAATGGAAGACTTGATTCCAGGATGCACTAATGGACAAAGACAAGCTGAAAGAGGTGGTGTGATGCTCTGGGAAATGTTATACTGGGAAACTGGGTCTTGGCATTCAATTGGATGTGACTTTGAACGGCACCACCTACCTAAACACTGTGGTAGGCCAAGTACTCTCCTTCAATAGTATTCCCAAATGGTAAAGTCATTTTACAGTGCTTTTGGCCGGGACAACTGTGTGCAGCTCTGTGCCAAGCTGTCTTGTGGGTCTGATAAGATCCACAGGAATTGCCTGGAATTATCGGGTATTCCGTTATCTTGTTCATTTTCCAAGATAACTGAAATGTTCCATGAGAGGTGGGTAGAATACACCAAGCCGTCTTCTAGTGAAAGTTTTGGTAAAAAATAGCTAATTGGTGGGATTGTGTCAAAAAAATTCCCCCAAATCAACAGCAGAGGAGAATCTTATTACATGCAGCATTTATTAGCATAGAAGCCATGGCTATTCTTTTAAAAGATCATTTTGGTTTCAAATTAACCAAAGCTAGAAAGAAAAGCTGGACATGAAGTGGAAAGTGAAAGCAACCACAAAGCAGGCCTGGTGTTAAGCAACACAACAGAATGCTAAAAGCATTTAAATGTATTAAATTTTGAACAAGTGCAAATTCACATTTTAGATGGAAGTTAATGGGACTGAGTAAATATAACTGGATTCTACCCACTTAGCTGGACATTAGCCGGAGTGACATATCTGACATCAAGAGAGCAGCTGAGTTTTTAAATATAATTTGTGCATTCATACTGAGCTTGTAAGCTTCATGCGTTTTACCGCACCTAACCTGATTGTGGATCATAAAAAGAAAACTGAGGTAGCCTCAGTACATACAGTTTTAAATTCTCAGTTTTCTGTAATACTATGAGAACCAGCACACCAACATATAACCTTCCTCTTTTCTTTGGCCCTTGGTGTGGATACTGGCAAAGTTACTGCATAAAATGCCAGGCAACACTGTTATCAACCCAAGCAATGATGTGTCAAACATGATATCTCTTTTCCTGAACAGCAAATTTAGGCCTCAATTACAAGGTCACTTTAGTCAGCTTTGAGTGAACCAGATTTAGTCCAAAGTTCGAGGGAAATAACGCTCAGTGATCAATATTTGTCTAGAGCTTGTCAATACTGAATATACACACTGTCTCATTGAAAAGTATAGTGTAATTGAGTCTGGAATTTATGAGTTAAATGAAAGTATAGCTTATGTTGCTTCCTTGCCATTTTTTTTTTATTAATTGGTGGAAAATGTAGCTTCTACCCAGTTGGCTGCACATTGGTGTTCGTATACAGGGCTTATGGCACTTTAATCCATATTATTGGCACTTTAATCCACATTATAACTAAATTTAATTTACACTACGTGAGCAAGGCTGTAGAATTCCTGTGTGTTCAGCTGAGGAAGGTTGAATAGATTAGCAAAGACTTAGAAGGGTCAGGAAATGGGCTTACACTTCACTGAAGGCCAGCATTCTTAAGGCTTCATAACACCTTAATAAACCTTTCATGGCAACAGACAGAAAACCTATTTTCAAAAAAGTATTATTCTCATAAAAGGCATCCCTTGTAAAAGGTTTGTTTAGTCCATTTGATTGTTATTTTAACCTCAGAAAATCTTTATAAATGTATGTAGCTTTATGTCACTTGCTCACTTCCCATGAAAGGTTTATTTATGTTTTGTGTAGTCTCACAAATTGTAGCCTTTAGAGAAAAAAAAACCATGTAAATTAATTTATGTTTTTGGGATAGAAACCGACACAAATAAGTGTGGAAAAAAATAATGACCCTATTTAAAATTATATAAAAGATGGACGTTTGCTTGTGAAAGATCTGTCTTGCAAACAAGCCATTCTGGAAAGTATTAGAACCATTTTCAGGATTATGGGTAGTTCCTCTTTGGAACAACCATTTAAGAAGCAATTTGCGAGTTCGCGTCTCAGCATGCGGCCGTGCCATGAGCCCCCAGGTTCTAATTGAATGCCACGATTGTGGTAATAAGCTGACAGTTTGGATGGCACCCCCCTGAAACTGTGTATTAGAGATCATTATTTGCAGGAGGTTGTTATTAGAATTTTATATTCTTCACGTTTGGTGGCTAAATACCATCCTTATTTGAAGAGTAAAAATATGAACATGCAGAGATTTTTCCCCCTTTAACTTCTTCTGCCATTCCTTACTGAAACCATGTGAGACTCAAAAGCTCTGTTTGTGCCAAGTCACAAAAGTGGCTATAAAGGAAAGCTTGTGAAACATTCCGCTCTGGTTTCTGTCTTAAGTGAGATGTTTTCACCCCAACAGGTGTGGAAAGCCATAAAAACAATGAAGGGATCTGTTGTCCAACCCACTGAACTCTCCTTTCAGATGAAATTGGCATTGACCAGAATGTACTGATAAGAATAAAATGGTCTTGCTTTATCTTTAAACCTGTACCTACATGTAGAGCTCAAGCCTGAGGCCTTTTGATAATGGAGAGGAGATACAGGAAGTTTTCTTCCTGGAAAGCATTAGGTAATAATAAATCATGAGATTGGTCATTAATTACACAGTAATAAAACATATCTTTTCTCAAGAAGCTTGACAATGGTGCGAATATCCACAAGGTTACTGCATAACGTTCCAGTCAATACTGGTATAGTGTAAAGCAATGATGTGTCTTTCACTATAAGAAAAAATACACTATAGTATATTTAGTTCTTCATTACTTTATTTCAGTTTAGTCAACTTTCAGTCAAAGGTTTAAGGATAAATACACCCATTTATTAATATTTGTCTGGAGCTTTTCCATGTTAAATTGTTAGACTGAAATTTTAGCAGCCTTGGGTTAGAACCTAGGGGTGGTAAAATACCACTGTTGTCCGATACTGATACCGATACTGCAGCCTTGAATATCTGCCGATACAGATACCGGTTCAACTTGATGTTTCTTCCTCTCTTAAATAGCTATAGAAAAACACTATTTGGACGATAGTATTGGGACACACCTCTTAATTGTTGAATTCAGGTGGCCCCTTACTTCCAGTGAAGGCCAATCTTGACTCATTGACTGCCATTGACATCTATAGACGTCAATTTAAATACAACCGTTTACTGCTATTGACGTCTATAGATGTCAGTTACATTTTTCAACGGGGCGAGCTGGGGAACGATCTGGGGCAGCTTGTCAGTAAATTTCAGGCTTGCACACATGGAATACACCTACAAAACTGACCCTGTAGATGGCAGTAGTGCAAATTTGGATGTAAGATGTGCTTAGAAAACTGCAGGAGAATGACGGTTTTGATAAACAGGTTGGCCATGTCGCCGAACAAACGTAAATCTGAGAAATGTAAGCAGCGCACACTCGAACAGAGTTTTTGTCGCAGTCACAATAGTTTAAGTAGCCTGATCATGGGAAATGAAGGCGATAAACCTGGACAAAGTGTAGAGGATAGTTCACAACAAGTTTCACCAAAACCCTGTTGTTTAGCAGATAAGATCGGGGTAAATTCCATTTCTAAAGAATGGAAAATGGTAGAAACATTTTTTTTTTGATGAAAGAAGAGAGTCTCTTTCGATATAGTCATAAAACGCAATATTGTGTGGCTCTTGAAAAATCTGTAAATATGCTCAAAAACTCTGGCAGTGAGGGGTTCTCTGATCTGAAAATGGCTGGCAGTCAATGAACATTTTGGATGCCATGCTTCCAACTTTGTGGACACGGTTTTGGCAAGAACATATTCTATTCCAGCATGACTGTGTCCCAGTGCACAAAGCAAGCTCCTTAAAGACATGGCTGGATGTAGAAGAATTGACTGGCCACAGAGAGCCCTGAACTCAAGCTCATCCAACAGCTTTGGGATGAACTAGAATAAAGACTGTGAGCCAGGCCTTCTCGCACAACATCAGTCCCTGTTGGTTTAATGATCAAGCATGCCATTACTTTTGTCAGATAAAGTGTATGTCTGGATACACTTTAAGTCCAGAATGGTTCCACACCCCAAGTAGCTTCAAGCAATTTACTTTCCATTTACATCCAACATTTTGTTTTTATCTGAAGCAACTTCCATTCCTTGACTACAGGGGGCAGTCTCGGTGGAGCAATTTGGGATTAAGGGTCCTGCTCAGGAACCCAGTGGTGGTATGCTGAAGGTAGGATTCAAACCCATGACTTCTTGTTCCAGAAGCAAATATCCCACCCACTAGGCCACCGCCAGTGATGCCTGCACCGACGCAGGTTTGGTGTTTATACATAGGGCCCTGTTTGCTGAGGGCATTGTAACTACATTGTGTTTACTGACTCGGGGCACTGTAGCCATTCCTGTATACACAGCAAGCACTGCTCGAGTGCTGTTGGGTGTTCATAAAAACATCATGCACCTACTTGGGTAGCACTGTGTCACGATGCCTGAGGACTCTCTCAGGGACTGTTTTTTGTTTGTGATGGTGCTTAGATGTGCTGACAACCTATATCATATTGTCCCAATGGCCTAGCATGAAGTACTGCATGTACCATCAAAAGAAACTGATGTACAATACACTAGAACCATATCAATATACATTTTGAAGAGGCTCATTTCATTCACAGTGATACATAATGGATCATAAATATAATTTTATAGTGGTTGGTTAGGATTGCAACATTTCACTTTTTTAATGCCAGGGTAATCTGAAGATTATTTAAGCAATTAATCAATCAATTACTCTTTTAAAGCCATGCAAGAAAAAAACTGATGTGAAGGACCCATATCCTAAAGCATTCACATGAAATCTGTTTATAACCTACATTAAACTTGTGTGACACCAAATAATTTCTTAATCCTTTTCTTAATGCCTTATAATAAATGAATGGATGAAGATTAACTGTTAAATGGGCTAATGTATGTAAATGGTTAGCCTTTACATATATCTCAAAATCACAAAAACAGCCTTACAACAGAAAGTTTTGGCAGCATACTGTTCATATACAGACTGAGAAGTAAATTCTGAAAGTTTAACAATACTTCATCAAACTGCATTATCTAAAGAAAAAGAGGACAGTAATGTTCTGTCATGAAAGGGGCCCATTAACTGCAATAACAAACCAGCCTAAAGACTATGAAAGACTTTGAATGGCTTTGAAAGTCTGCATAGACAAAGAGTAGGGTCAGCTAATAATATGCTTTTCCCCCCATACAGCTGAGTAAGCATTTAGAAAGAGCCATTTGAATAAAGTTCTCCAAATTGAAGGAAGATGAGAAACACTGTGTTGAAAATGTGGTATGGCTGGTAGTAGGATGTAGGTCTAGGTCGGGGCAGTCGGGCCTTTGCTTAATAACTGTCTTTTTTGAAGCAGGCTTTTAAACACAAAATATAAATTCAGTGATCTTCTAAAACTACTTGACCTTTGTCATTTACAGGTGAGTGTCACATGGAAGAAATAGAGCTGGAATCCTTGTAATTATATTCCACCTGTGGGTATTTTGCCCCTAACTGCCAGTGAGAGGTCACTGGGACATATTTGGCTTCTTCACAGAGTGTCACCTCATCTCTGAGGCCTATCTGCAAATATGACACTTCCCCTTCACTTTACACGGGACCTGGTAATTTAGCATGCTCCGTTTGCCTAAGAGAAAGGACACGCACACACACTGAGCACCATTAATCTCGAGTGGAGTGAAAGGGTAGGGGGTGACAGCGTGCAACTGCAGGCTGTGTCAGTGTTTGCACAGGAAGAACATACCCATGATCCACTGTGTTCCTTCAGATTCTACCAAAGTGCAAAGTACCAGAGGATGCCGGAAGATGCACTTTTAAACCTGGAGCCACCAATATAGACCAATAATTAACACCTTGTTGTGGCTGCTAACTACAATCATGTGCAAAAATGTGGGCGCCCCTGGATGAATAGTCTTCACATCCTCTACCCAGAGAATATATCTGCCCGTTTCAATACATGACTACGGTTCGTTTGCTAAATGTGGTCTGTGGCCACCACAGTTAGGGATGTCCACATTTTATTTTTCCCAATATTTCAAACTAGATCCAATGTAAATTGTATATTAAACTTAGCAGATAAGTACCATATTTAAATGTGTTCTCCTAATACAGTGAGCGGAATACATAAAAAACTATTGGTAGCTTCTAATGCTTGTTATTCTTTAGGGTATATATTTGGGCAGTGCAAGATCATGAAACATATCATGAGATGGTATGAAACCTCTTTTTCCTCTGGCATGCAGTCTAGCATTTTCTGTGTTTTGCCAGAGGTATGAAATCAATATTATCTCTAATATCAAGAAATCTCAGTGTTGCATGACATTTGCATAAGTATGATCATGCACACATACTGTCAAAGAGCTAGTACTCTGTAAAACATTGTCTTACAAATCTGACACTGACTGTTTTTTTCCCCACATTCAATAAACAAACCTTTTATAGGCTTTATTGGATATATTATTTTTCATGCATATCCCTCATACTGACGGTTGAATTAAATTCTTGGTTTCATTTTAGAACATTTTAGAATATGATAAACTCACAACAACCAAGTCTGCCCGTAGTAATCTGATATCCAATAACACACAAGACACCAGTTAAACAAGTTTCTAAAACACTGATTCGAGAACATCTGTTCTGGCCTTGTTGGGTTGATTCATCCTCTTTGGCTCCAATCCACACAGCTTCTTTTTCCACGACATGTCGCTGCATCACATAATTGACCCCACATGGCTGTCCAGTGTGAAAAATACTTTTGCCCTTTATATCCCTTTATAATTCACTTCCCAGAACAATCAGGATCAGCTACTGGATGAGTCTTTGTCTTTCCAGCCTAAACAGCAGTAGAACTGAGGCACATTTATCTTAGAGGCAGAATCCACTGTAGTGAAGAAAATGAAGGTGTTTAAAAACACTCTGAGTGCATTCATGTGGCACTAATGGCTCTGGAGTTGTGCTTTGGCTGGAGATTAACCAAAATTGTGCATGCAAAGTTAGCATTGACATGTATGTTTAAGCTGTTCTCGTTGCATTTATGTCTCACAGAAACACTAGTTTGGTTGTTGAGCTCTGTCACTTGACAGAACAAGAGAAAAAGAGTAGACACTTGCCAAAACAGGGAGTTTATTCCTCATGTGCTGCAATAAGAGCCTTTATTCTGCTATGAAGGCTTAAAAGTAGATGTTAAAAACTGGTGTGAGGATCTGTTTGCATTAGCTGATGATTGGCTCTGGATGACAAACATTAACTCAACTCATCCCAAATGTGTTGGATGGGACTCTTTCTGTCCAGAAAACACTTTCAATGCTCCACACTCTGTCACTAGGGGTTTTATTGGACTCTTGCCAACTCTTGAAACCGGGCATAGTGATTTTGGGTAGAAGTCGTTCGTCTCGTGGACACTTCTGAACATTATACACTATATGGACAAAGGTTTTGGGACAGACCTTTTTTTAGGGCATTAGATTCCTGACACCAAAATCTTGGGGAGACGGAATATCTAAAAGTGAAAGTGATCAATCGGTCACACGTGAACACACCACTGCACACAGTGTGAACAGCATGAAATTTCTCCACTTCTCCTGAATACAATTTTTTAAAAAGTATTTGTCCGAATACGGTATTCGTAAAAAACACGTTATTTGTGCCAATCCGAATACCGTATTTGTATTTGTCTCCACCCCTAATATGTACACTTCCTGGTCAGGCGTCCCAATAATTTTGCCCGTTTAGTGCATATTCTCACATAGCAAATTACATACATGACGTGCATTTAGCCTGTACTACTGCTGTCTTGAAATCTTGGCTTTCTACAGTAGCAAACAAATAAAAATGACCTCTGTCAATATACTGCACTTTTCTGGTAAATGACAGTTTTGGGTCAGACGATTTTTATCTCAGCCATGGTTGCCATACTCATACGTAACCAGGAAATCCTGTTGTCTTTTGTTTTTCAGAATCTTATCAGGAAATCCTGTCAAATGGCATTAAAGGAAATAAAAACATAAAATGTGCTGTGCCACGTCTGGCCCTATCATGCGTCATTATTTTTCCAATAGTGTCATATCCTTTTCATGTAGACGCACACTTTGTACATTAAATAAAATCTAACAAAGCATCAGAATGCCCAAGGTGCTCTAACTGCGCTAGAAAGCATGTCCCTATTCAGTCACAAGGCTGGTGTCGGTGCGTTCCCTCAGGGCAGAACATTCAGAGATAATCTCAGATACACTCCATGGCTCCTAAAAAGCCAGCAATTGTGTGAAACGAGCAGAGCCAAGCAATGACTTGTACACAGCCAGTGGTGAGGCTTTCTATTCTGTTGTTAACGTGAACGCCCACCTGTCCGCCCCTCGGCAGCTTCGGTCAAAACACCCAGACGGCTCCCGCTGCGCCGGACCACTCAAAGGAGCCTTTCACTCTAAACTACACACGAGTCATTTTTCTTCTTTGGCGAAACTTGCTACAAATTAAAAATCCTGCTGAGCAACAGCACAGCCACTCCAGACATAAAACAAAAATATAAAACAAACTTTAAAGGGCACATGTCACAAATCCAATGAAATTTTCATTTTATGTAATATGAAAACACTGTTCACATTTAATTCACTTCTCAGTCCATGAGCCAGTTTTACAAAGATAGACTGTAACTATAACTTACATATGGGGTATAGTCAGACTTGACATAGACATCTAAATAATACTGCTGTACAAGGCACTATCTTAAGTGGTATTATGCTGCAAAGAATTGTGGGTATTTTAAGACTCTCTTAAAAACAAAAACAATGGAAGAATGAGTGGCCACATGGAACCACGAAGCACCCTTCACCCATTCGGAAAATCTGTGTATTTTGGAGGAATTCAACACCTTTAAAGGCCATTTTTATGGAAATTTTGTGAAGAATGCAACAACAAAATGAAGAACTCTGTTTGGAATAAGATGAACACATCCGTTAACAGTGGGAATCCCGCTGGTGTCTGGGATGTCACAGTTCAAGAAAGATTTAAAGTATACAGTATTTCATTCTTGTGGGTTAGTATTATCCCTGAAAACTCTTTCCTGTCTTACAGCTCTCTCCATAAATTCATCAGCAAACCACAAATGATCTCTTCCTCTGATTTTTTTTCTGCGGTTACCATGGTGACACAACACTTTAGACCTATGTTGGCCTGGGGGTGAGGTGGCCAACCTTTTAAGTCTAAAATGAGTTGGTCTTACCTTTTGTGAAACTGTCTTACTATACAACAAACTTAAGACCTATCTTACCCAGACCAGTCGAAACGAATTCAGTGAAACAGGGCCCCATGTGATCTATAGATAAATTCCATGCTTTAAAACCGCCCATTCTGAATTTGATACATTTAGAACCTGCAGTCATTATGAGCCAGGAGTTTCGACTGAGGCACAATTCAGGACAGGCAGGCGAAGGTAATTTACATTTTAAAGGCTTAAAGGCACAGTAACAAAACAGCCTGTCTTCATCCAAGGGATGAAAAGAGGTTAAATATTGATGACACAAATATGATTTTGGTACAGAAAGAAGTATGGGCACAAAAAACGGATGCTTTTCAAATGAGTCACAATTCAAGGCAGCCAATCAGATAACAGGTTATTTACATTTTAATGTCCCACCTTGACTTAAAGGCACAGTAACAAAAAAAGTCAGAAACTGGTATTGCAAACATGAGTAATGATTGATTTTGGTACAGAAACGTGAGACATGGTCTCTTTAAAAATGAGTGGGGATTTGTATAATTAAAAGAAACAGTGGTTTAAACAGTTGCAACAAAGTTGGTGTTGGTTGCTAATAGTACCTGGTTGCTTATGAGGCTAGCCAGAAGCCCAGGCCCGCTTAGGCCAAAGTGGAGTCGGGCTGTGAACTGACTAAAGGGTGAAAATTACTTTGTAAGTATGTGCTGGGACTCACTATCCAATGGACAAGTTCTTTCATTTTTGTTTTGTAATTGTGCAGCCACAAATGTTCATTTGTTATTGTAAACATCTCAGTTTAGGTCTTGGCCTAAGAGCATACCTTTAAACCATTGAGTTTTCTGGATCTTATAATTCATCAAATGTTCATGATTAGCACGCTAAATTGCCCCTAGGTGTGAATGTGAGTGTGAATGTGTGTGAGTGTGTGGCCCTGCGGTGTACTGGCGCTTGTCCAGGGTGTACCCCGCCTTCGCCCGTAGTAGCTGGGATGGGTTCCAGTCCCCCCCGACCCCGAGTTCGGGATAAAGGGGTAAAAAATGGATGGATGGATGTTCATGATTAACCACATTTACAACCATATTTAAATTTTTAAATTTACATATTTACATCTTTACCTTTAAAAACTCTGTTCTTGCACAACTATACAAGTTAAAGACTCGATCACTAATCAAATAATTTATGATATTTTGTGTTGAATGTTATTCATTATATTTTTGGACAGAAAAAACAGCTAATGACCAAACCAGTATTTGCAGAAGCATTGTAAATCATGACATTTTTTGAACAACCAATGTTCAAGCCAATTGCTTGATCATCAGTTCGTTTTATGAGGCCAGCCAGACCTGCCTCAAAGGTCAGCAGTCAGTTATTTCTGAAGTCACAAATGCAGCATAATTTATCTAGTTGAGTTGCATGACCTTCATAGCTGACAGCATGTTACAAAAAATATTTGCAACAGTAAAAAGGGTCTGTCGTGTCCACACATCATGAATAGTTCATGTCAGGTGTTCCTTTGATTTGAAGACAGCTGTGTCTAGTGTGAGAAGGATTGTTGTTCGCTGTCTAACTCTGTACCTGCAGAAATAGAAGCCTAATGAAGTCCCTGCTGGATCCTTACTGTATTAACAGGATTACTGGGTACTGGGCTCTACTTAATGAGAGAGCGAGAGAGAGAGAGAGAGAGAGAGAGAGAGAGAGAGAGAGAGAGAGAGAGAGAGAGAGAGAGAGAGAGA
>JBBMFX010575052.1:0-14481 GCA_037832545.1 Rhabdalestes septentrionalis | reverse complement strand
CCCCCCCCCCCCCCCCCCCCCCCCCCCCCCCCCCCTCCCCCCCCCCTCCCCCCCCCCCCCCCCCCCCCCCCCCCCCCTTACTGCGACATTCTGTGGCCCAACTACCTTTGAGGACTGTGAACAATTGGGGAAAAGACAACAAATAGATTTTCAGCGTGAGAAATCGGAGGTGTGGCCTGAGAACGTGTGAAGACAGTCAGATTTGCGTGTCTCACGCTCGTTGCGTGAGAGTTGGCATCGCTGCTATCGGTGACACTTAGCTCCAAACATCCCTAACGCGGCCGGTCACGGACTCCTGTAGGACTTGCTGAGCTTCAGTGGATTGGGGCTGAGACTGACGGCGCTCCAGGACCAGGGTTGGACTCTCCTGGACTTGAAAGACAGATGATGTTTGCTAGTGTGTCTTAATTTCTTTACAGAAAGTTCCTGTAAAACCGCCGCAGCAGCAAGAATGTTTTCTGAAAGCTGCATCTGTCCATGCAGTGGCGTTACTACAGCAGGTTCAGCAGGCGCAGATCTCGGGACCCGTCGCCAGCCCAATCCAATCCGACTTATTTATATATCACATTTTAACAACTTAGACATTTCTCAAAGTGCTGCCACATACTTACTTTAGTATCACCACTCATCACCGATACAAAGTAGCTAAGAACATAAAACAATAAAAATAATAAAAACAAATAAGAATATTGTCATAAGATTAAAAACAAAGGTCATGCAAATAAATAATGCGTGAAATTAAAAATAAATGAAAAGATAAAAAAGATAACTAAAAGAATGTTGTACTAAGACTAAAAACTAGGGTAATAGAAGTACATAATAATGAGTGAAATGAAACATAAAAATAAAAAAATATAAGGGATTAAAAAACTAAAATGGATAAGAATACAGAGGACCACACAAGACCCGGCTCCTTTAAAAAAATAAAATAAAATAAAAAACCCTCAGCATTAAAAATCCAAGCATCAAATAAAAGCGTGTGTAATCCGGGTCTGCAGGTTTGCAGAAAGCTCCAGTAAAAAGGGGGCGGAGCCGAGAAGCACCTTCACCCACAAGATGCGAAATCTCGTTTTTACAGCAGCACGTAGTTCAGTATTTTATATTTATAATTGCAGAATATATAAACTCCCTCTGTGCTTCTGGTTCTGTGCAGAGAGGACTGTAGTCGCCCTGAATGTGTGTTGTGGGTATCAGAGCTAAAACATCTTCGGGATAAATCTGGATCCGATCTGAGTCAGATGTGAAATCGACTTGTTCGGCTGTTCTGATCTAAGACTGTTGACCCTGTTGGGACCTGACGGACCTCCAGGACTGGAGCTGCTCCTGATGCTCCACAGTTAGAGCTCACACATGTGATGGTGTGTGTGTGATGTGATGGTGTGTGTTTAGTGACAGTGTGTGTGATGTGACAGTGTGTGTGGTGATGGTGTGTGTGTGTGTGTGTGTGTGTGTGTAGGTTGCTTGTGAGTGTATCAGTCACATGACCCATACCATCCCACCAGCTCCCTGTGTCACCAGTTTTTGGCCCCTGACTGTCTGTAAATTGTGAGTTCTAGAAGTATTATGCAATGCAGTTTCTGCCACAGTAATGATAGACACCAGAGTTGGAAATGTAATTAGAGCTCAGTTAGTCTGAGTGCAGGCACAATTGGAGCACTGGGTTTGGCTCAGGCTTCCCATTAAGGCCTTTATTCATCTATTGGTCCAAGCTTGTGTGTTTGACAGAAAGGAATTGTTTTGGCTTTGATGTCTCCCAAATTCTGCTTTTCTGTCTTCTCTAATATCTCATATATCCAAAAATTTGACCCAATAAAGAGAGAGTCAAGATGAGCAGAAGCCACTAGGATGCATGAGTACGTGATTTTTAATTTATTTTTAGTTATTACTAACTAAGAGCTGGTGTTTGTTCTAATAAACTATCCCTCACACATCTTATGGAAATCAAAAGTGAAAAATACACACAAATGCTTAATTATACCTCCACAACAGCCATCAACATCCCGTACCTCTGCAAGAGTATTATTTCTCTTCCAAGGTTCTCGCAACAGCCTCGGAAGTTTGATGCAAATGAGGAATTTTATGTTTTCATTAACAAGAGCAGCCGGACTTCAAAGGTAGAGCACCCTGAAATTTTGGCCTTACCTTCAGTGACCCTGAGCAAGAACTGATGACTATCAGGGTGTGCTTATTTGGTGACTAAGTTGTACCTACTTGGACAAAGTCTCTGAGAATGCGAAATGGGTCACTGTACCAACTTTCAGCATAATTATTTATATGTATTTAAATAAATGTGTTTCAATGCTACTCTCACATTCAAAGCATGTCTTCCCAAGTGGTGCAGATGTTATTAATGGACGGTGCTGAGAAAACCAAATAAAAACATTTCAAGTGTACGTAAATGATAGTCAGCCAACTTCAGGAACATAAGTAAGCCAGAATTTCAGATATGACATGACTTTTATAATGATTTGAGGATAAAACACTCTCTCTCTCTCTCTCTCATATATATATACATGGGAGTATATAGGTGATGAATTTGAGATCCATGAGACTTGGATTGCAAATGTAGGCCTGACTGTGTATGTTCACTTTGTCCAGAGTACTGTGTGAGCCTACAATCCAAACATGCTTAAATATCTTAGCAGCCACAAAATAAATGGGGCGACTGCATGAGTGCACTAGTGGGCTCTCGTGTTACTTTCTCACACGAGTAAACTCTTGTATCTGTTCATCAGTAGTGGAATAAGGGGCAGTCAGTGAGTAAATAAGAAACAAATTCATGATAAGCTCATCTATCATTCATGCCTACTCAATTAGTAATTACAGAGTACATAATCAGTTACTAAGCAATAACTTAATGAAGACTTAACAGATATATTGCAGCTCTGGAAGAAAAAAAGAGACCACTGCAATGTATTTTAAATCATCATCGTTACGAGAACCATTTTATGCCAGTGCCTGTTAATTTCCTACACAAGAACTTCTTTCTGCTTTACAAGTTGCTGATTACTGAGCTGATTTAAAGAGCCAATTTATAAAAAACACTGCAGTAACCAACACTCTTCTGTTGCAATTTGACCACTTGGATGGTAAAACACTACTAGAAGTATATCAAAGGTAGTTATTGCCATTTTGTGAGTGAGCAAGTGATTTGCTTTCTTAAAATTATTCAAGTTCTGTAAAAACTGTATCATTTCTTTTATTTTGATGTATTGCACATCCTTTAAAATAATGCTTTAAAGAAAACATTTCTGCCTTATACAAATACATTTCAGTGCATAGTAGACTTCAGTAGACTTATCTGTCAATAAAGTCAAAGTCGATTTGAGGACGTCACACAGATCATTCAACAATGAGCAACTTTTAATAAAATGATCTGTAACATTAATAGTCAACATGACAATGAAATTAAACAAAAAAAGCTGATACTTTGCATTTTTTGGTAAATGTAAGTGCACAACAGAAAGTGGGAACAGTTTAAAATGCTACAGCCACTCAGCGTCCTCTAGACTGGACGACTCATTAGCGGATGCCGTTTCAGCTGCTTTGCAAAATGCCGGTACTGTTCCTGTGCTTGCAGATTGGGCAGGTCAAAGTGCTGTTTGTGTGTCTAAAGTGAAGTACCTCCATATGTCTTGTGTGTCTGTCTCCTCTGCTACCATGTCTTTTGTCTTGTTGTGATTTTGTGTTTATATTCCCATCGCACCACTGTTACTGTCCTTTTTATGAAATAACTAAAATAATTGGTTAAGTCAAGGAACGCATGTCAGCATAAGCCAATCAGAGGTTGAAATTGCATTATGTACACAAGGACACACACACAGAGGAAAAAAAACATGCGACTTGTCAACTTCTCTCAGGGGTCGTCGACTTGAGCCTCTGACATTGACAAGTCGCGTTTCTGTTAATGCCCTAGTGCATGTAATATAACACATAAAAGGCTTATTTGCAACCCTCTGAGTAAACTGTTACCAATACATAAGTACTGAAATGTAGTGCAATGTACACTCCCTGAAAAAAAATAAAAAAATAAGGACATTATGTCTAAACTGTATATGTATTATATTAAAACGTTCTTTATTTAGGTATATATTTACTTCTGCTCTTATGTTACGAAGCTTGTTTTAATGGATATAAAACAACTGCTCACTGTGACTTTGTTTCATGACTTTACAGAGCAAAGCTCTCAGTGAGATTGTCAGAGCTTGCTTTGGTTTATCTGGCTGCTGGCTCATTATCCTGGACCACACATTCTATCTGCCCCGCTTGCTGTCACCTCATTGTTATCTGTCCTCTGTTAGAAGAAGCTGGGAAATGATAAACTTTTATTATCAAAAAAGAAAAAGAGAAGAAAAAGAACCAACCGGCAGTTTAATATAGTTTCCCTTGATGCTGTCCTCGTATGTACCAGCTGGTGACATTCTCATGAATGTTAGCGATGAGGTTTCCTGTCCAGCTGGCAAAAAGATCCTGCTTTGGCTACACTTTTACTTTCATATAACAGGAAAGACTCTTTTTTTCAAAGGCTTATGTCACACTGCTTTAAAATATGTACGGAAATCTGCAGATTACAGCAGACCCATATGCATGTTTATCCTGGATATTTGGGTAAACTCATAGAGTAGGCATAGTTTACATTATTTTCATACAAGTGTGCTTGCTTATTTTTTAGTTGGTTGTTTGATATTCTATCATGTTCATAATAACCTAAAGAAAAGCCTTTTCTTGCTACATAACAGTGATATAAGCATGTCATGGTATGTCATGACAGATGTCATATGCTGTAATGAGTTATCATTTAGTTGAATAGGCCGTGTTACCATTACTGGCAATAAGTACTGTATGTGCCACAAACAAAATGGCAATATTTGCAAACAATATGCTATTGTGGGGCTTTAGCTAAGTTTTGGCAATTACTGGCAATGGTAACAGATCATTGTTACATTAATGGATGCAATGTTCATGAAAACCATTGACAGCATAAGACATCTGCCACAACATACGTTTTATAATGTGCAGCAGGTTTCAAGTGTTACTCTAGGGAACTCAAACTGAGCAACATGTTAAAATGCTCATTTAGAGCAGCTCATTTTGTTGCTGTGAAGCCTGAAACAAACTATCAAGCTGCATTTACTCAATACAACTTATAAATAAATAGATTTATAAGTTAAATAAATAATCCAGTAAATACATAAATAAAACAGTGTCACTGAGATAAATTAAGTATCACCACCTGTTTGTCCAAATAGTCCACTTTAGTCTTTCAACTTGGCCTCAGAATCTACAGGGTTTGTTTTGGAAACGCTCAATCGAGACTTATGCTGCCTTTTTTAAGTAAGAAGTGTCTCCCACACAAGCCACATTTGTGGAGCTCTTGTGATATTGTTGTCACACATATTGACCACTCTTCGCCATTAATGCCCATACCTGCTGCATATTTACAGACCTCTTGGTAGCCAGTAGGGGTGGAGCCGTACCCGAATATGGGATGCGGAAAGGCACAAATACATGTTTTTTACTAATATGGTATTTGGACAAATATTTAAAAAAACATTTGTATTTAGGAACCCCCCCCCATCAGACGCTCGCATTCAAGAGTAGATACTGAGCCCAGTCTCACGAGTTTTTGTGCAGCCATCACGAAATACAATTTAACCACAATACGTGCTCCGATCACGATTTAGGGCTTCACTACCTGAACAGTAGGAGAGAAATCATTAGTTGATTCCTTGCCTTAACCTAACCCTAACCTTAACATAATTGTAAGAGTAACCAGTTAGCTCAAATACTAGCGATTTAAAGCAGTGCCGCTTAAAATACTTCGGGTAGTCGAGCGTTGTCCTAGCTTGGAAAAAAGTCTGTGAGATTGGGTTGAAATACTCCGCTTCCAACCGCCCCATCCCCCACAGATGATCACAGATGGAAGCCAGTTATATGGGTGTGCAATGGAGAAAGCGATCTGTTACGCCTGATTTGGTTCATAAGTGTTATTTTAAGAGGATGGGTGATCCTTTATCCATCTCATTGATTATTTTTTTGTTCATCTTTATTTTTTTTCTGGACATTGATATCATATCTGTCACATGGATGAGTCGAGTGAATATTGCTGAAAACAATATTTATTTTTGTGTGTGTTTTCATTTCAAACTACAAACTAACAAATTAATATTTTGAAGGGGTGATACTTTTCTATTCCCATTGCACATTTAAATCATTTTAAAGGTGACTGCCTCATCAGTAGGCCTCAGTTTAAGTGAATATTCGTTCTTTCATTTACGCCCATTCAACATACTGTATCTACCCTCCAATTGCTTGAACAATGTTTTTGTCTTCTTTATTCCAATCCTGCTTATTGAGAAGACTGAAAAAACGATTTATGTATAAGACCACCAGACAATATATTTTCTTCCTCTTCTCTTCACTCCTTAGAGGGTCCTCTGATCTATACAACCACAAAGGCCAGGCAGCACTACCAGATAAAACTCAGAGCATGCCAGATGTAATCAGTCTTCACTTCAAGAAGAGAGAATTAATTCCTAAACTGGAGTTTATTTTGTTCAGAAAAATCTTTCAAATGTCCAACGATGGTTCCGAAATAGTGATGGACATGGCAGCACTGTGCTGATAGGCTTTTCCATTGTGTGTCAATCAGTCTCCACATTGGAATCAAGTGCTGTAAGGCCTAATGAAGTACTACAAGCAGTGGATAACTTACAGTGAGTATGGAAAAGAATCCCCCCTTCAATATTCACATTTTGTTACTTTGCAGCCTGAAATGAATATGCAAAAAAATAAATTACTCAATGCATCCTGTACCATTAAGAGTGCAAACCAACAAATCAAGTGAAAGCCCAAAAAATAAATAAGAACCAGAATCACTAAGATGGATAAAGGACCCCACCACAGTGTCAGTACTTTTTGGAAACACATTTTGCTTTAAGAACTGTTCTGAATCTGTTGGAATACTTCCCTACCAATTGCACATTTAGTGCAAAATTTACCAAAAATTGCAATATTCAATTGTCCACAGACTTTCAATAGGGTTTTGACCCAAGGAAGGACATTCATCTTTTTCTCCTTCAGGCACTGTGTTGTCAGTTTAGTGTGTAACCCCCTTTCGACAACCGGCATGCCCCGAACAGCAGAGTCAAGCGACAGGACCTAGGATTTATTAGCTTAAAAGCCTGGTTGTAGGAAGCTGTACAACTTTCACAAAGCATAAAATTAAAACAGGATAAAACATAATAAAACAGGATCTTGGGTTCCCAGCTGTTGGTGTTGAGCTGACTGGATTCTTGTTTAACTAGAACTATATTATACAAAGTAGGGGGGTTTTCACAAATGCCGGTGTTACCCTTTGTTTGTGATTTACCCCTTTTAACTTCAGGCAGGAAGCGAAGGACGAGGGGACAAAGATCCATGATAACAGGGTTTTTATTAAACTCACAACAAACCAGAACAGAAACAGGCTCGGTGGCTGTTAGAAAATACAAACCTAAAAATATGGGGACAAGACACACAGGGGATGAGGTGATGGCGAGATAAGGAAACACTGGGGAAAACTGACTTAAACTCAAACCCTAATGAGACACAAACACGAAACAGGTGAGACATGTGGAACTAATAATCACTGCGTAAACAGACACACGGAACCAGCCGTTACAGGGGTTGCCTCCACTTACTAAATAATATACCATAAACAAATGCAGTATGTTGGATAATTACCCAGAATATGAATTTCTACATTACAAAACCCCTTTGTCTTACATCAGTGAAATGCCTTTGAATAAAATGAAAATAATTAAAACACAAAAAATGTTTCAGTCCCTTAAGCAACTTTTCAATAACCCACAATGTACATGAAAACATTTCAACACCCTATTTGTCTACTGGAAAGCACTTTAGTTTTTCTTGGTTTGGTGTGGCCCATATGTTGGTGCACATAGAAGTTAATGTATAGTTAGCAAATCTCTGTATTTGAATTCAGGGGGAAATTTCAGGTAATTTCCATCTCTTTTCTACTTTCCCAATCCACTGCAAACACAATACTCACGCTACTCGATGATGAAACAATCTTTAGCAGACATGCTGATGAACCAGCTCGATTGCCTAGTGGTTAGGGCATTGTCCCTGCAATCAGAGGATTGGAGTTCAAATCCCACTGCTAGGATCACCACTGACGTACCCTTGAGCAAGGTACCAGGCGCCTCACTGGTAACAGCCCCCTGCTTCACATAGTGAATGGGTTGAATGCAGAGAAAACATTTCACTGTACTTTTATGACTGTGCACATGACAAATAAAATTGGTATTTGTATTTGAACCGAAGCTGAGCATTCCCAGTCTCTGGACTAGAATCTTTGCAACGCTCACTGTAGGTTTTGTACACTCTCAGCTTCACCATCAAGACAAGTGTAGGCTTGTGCATCAAAAACAAAACCGCAGGAAATGAATCACAAAGTCCTTCGATACAAAACACTCAGAATCCAAGAGCACAATCCAAGAGCTAAAAAGGCTAACCAAAAATATTTTCATCCCAACCATCCTTTTTTCTTATTTTTGTTTTTATTTGTATTGCTTATTAATTTATTCTGAATTGTTCCTATCAAGCCATTCTCTTGGATAGTAACAATGAGTAAATACATCAGAAAAATTTTACATCTACATTCTTCAAAGCAACGCAATAATATTTTTGAAAGCGATAATTCTTCTCTAAACCCACCGCAGCTGTGAATGAAACTCATCTAAAATCATTTGAGGGAATATTTTATTTAATCAAGAGCATCTTGATGAGAAATGATGGTCTTCATTTATCAAATACTCTTCTGTCAGTTGACGATGATTACAGCATAACAGTGAAGTGAACTAAAACTAAAGAGCAACATTAGGCAGGATTTAACTAATCTATTTGAAGCATGGCACCTCAAGCTTGTTTTTGAGATCATAATAAAATGATCATGCAGTTCCACAGTTGGCTTCCTGAAATAAGCCCATTCTCTCTGTGGCTGTGTGCTTGCCTCTTCTGGGTAGATATTACACCATTTCATTGATTTCTTTTGTGAGACAACTAAAAGGAAAGATACATCAGGTAGGAGAAAGTACCTCAACATCAATAGAAAAGCATGTCCCAGAATTTTTGTTCTGGGGTTTGTGTTTTGTAACATTTCTGGTTTCAGTTTGTTTATATTGCAGAATTCCCAACCAGCATGTTTCTGGACCTTTAGGGCATCATATCAGCTCCTCCCACTTACTAGTATGTTAGCGTGGTGATTACATAGTCTTTGATATATGTATTTATTTATTTTCACAGTCTATTCCTCATTTTCAAATGTAGATGTATTGACTATGAATTTTGAATTAAACATAAAACAGCAGATCTGTACATACATCCACTCCAAAATGTATGAGACCTAACTAAGCAAACGTACTACTATCACTGTCTTTATATCATAATTTACTGAAAGATCGATAATCACGCCCTTGTATAAAATAAAAGAACTTATAAAAGAAACTGGAACATGATTTGGTATTATTATTGATCAGGTAGCTTAAATGGGCGTATTTACAGACATGTAAATAGTGGTTAAACTTCAGAGATAAGTTGTAGCATGTTAATAAAATCTGATTTCATAATATAAAAAGATGTAAAACAGTATAAAACCAGTGTTTGTTCTCCTACACACTTGATGTTTGCTGCTCTTTCTCTCGGCACGCCACCACTTGGCCGCTCTCCGGAGCCCCTCTCTCTGGAGGTTTTCCCTATCCACTTGTGGGTGGAGACTATTCTGAAAGTTCTCCCAGGTTTAAAGATTTTGTTTGTTTGTTTTTCTCAGACCTATAATTAAAGACATTTGGGCATTTTTGTTTTTGCATTTGCAGGTGTGTCATTTTTAGCAGTTATTATTACATATCTCCTTGTGTGCCCCAAGATTTCATATTACTAGTGTGTAACTCTAGTAATCAAAACTAAAATATTTGTTTTTACTATAGGGCCCAACAATGGCCAGAAATGAGGATTACATGTTCAAGGTTTTTTACTGAGGCAAAACTGAATGATTTGATTCTGACTGAACTACTTTTGTACTTCCCATGCAAATCTCCTGTCTTTTGTTGGCCTGGCAAGACATAGCCTTGCCTGAGGCCCCATAAACACAAAATCCAGCAAATCCGCTTACACATTATGAGACACCCGGTTAAGAGATCACAATTTATAAAACGTTCACATTTGATTTCAGTTTATCCTCAGTATATGCTGTTAACACAAGTTACTAACAATGCCTGGGTCAGGGCTTCTCATGACCTGCCATCACCTGATGTGTCGGGTCAGTCAGTGGCTATTTTTGGCCACTACTTTTGGGTTTTGCTCTTGCCTGTTTTCTATTTGTGTAGAAGGCACTTTTATTTTGACACCGTGTTCAGTTTGGTTTGTGTGTCACATGTTCAGTTAATGGTTTCACCTGGTCCTTGTTTATGTCCCTTTAGTAGAGTATTTATGTCTGGTTTCCCCTGTGTGTCTTGTCCCCGTATCTTAATTTTGTCTGTACTTCTGAACGCCATTGCTCCTGTTCTGTTATGGTTTGTTTGGTTTAATAAAGTACCCCGAAATGAAGCCCTGGTGTCAGAGATCCCTCATTCGAGGTAGTTCATGAGTGAAAGCTCGCGCTTTCTCCCGTGACACCTGAACCAGTATGAGAGTCAATTCTCTGCAGAAATATTCATTAATCAAAGATCCAAACCCAGCTCACAGGCCTGTATAAGATATTTAAAAGTTTGTCAGAGTGCTTTAACAATTTTTGATCACTCCACACTAGGGCTGAAAGGATTATTCAAGTAACTCAAATAATTCGAATACAAAAAATTATTTTGCCTCGAGGCTTCATTTAATATGTCATCAACGTCCATCTATGTAAAATGTCTCTGCTATTGTATCACTCCCACTTTGTAGACACGGTGCAGCTTCAGTATCACTGTTTCACATGAACTGTTTAAACTGACATGCATTTCAAAGATTTGAGATGGCACGTTTATTTCGGTCTCTATGGAAATAGCAGAAAATGAAGATCCCGGTATGCATTAAAGGTAGAAAATGTCTGAAGTGTGGGACCATTTAACACTGGGAAACAATGCAGAGCAGTGTAGCGGCTGGTGCCTCTCAGTGTTTGAGTGTGTTAGTAGAGTTTTAGTCCGTAATTATAACTTACAAGGTGTTTAACTTAAAATTTTGGATGGTTATTAAACTAGATAAATCGGTCTACAACAGAAGTGTGCAAAGTGGCCGTTATTCATTTCTGTCTTTGTATTTGTTGAAAGGGGAGAAGTATTGAAATAAAAAAAATGATTCCCCCTGAATCTACGCCTGAACTTGATTGAACTTGGGGTGATATTTGTCTAAATACCGTACAAATACTGAATACCATACCTGATTCGGATTCGGCTCCACCCCCAGTCTACAACACCATCAGCCCTCAGAAAAGAGACTACTGGTCCAATAAATGGTAAGTTTGTGCTGCATGGTAGTTCAGCCCCTCTCACCAGCACTAGCTCTTGCGTAAATTTTATTAGCATGAAATGTACATTAGTTACGTATCTGACGGAGAAGGATTCAGAGTTAGAGGTGTGCATCTAGACCTTATTTGGGAACAGGAGACGAGAATCAGGTGTGCTGTCAACCCGGCCTTTGGAGAAGATAGCTTTTCCCCGATTTCGGCCATACAGCCCCCATTGCAGGGCAATTACGCCCCATGGGGCAATGCCGTGCAGAGTGTGTAGGTTTGCAAGCCGGTTCCTCGGGCAGGAGAACTTAATGCTTACTCTCGTCATGGAAATTCCGTGCTTATTTAAGAAGCATTTCATGTTGCATAACAAACTATTGAAATAGTTGTTTAAAAACAAAACAAGTATGATTTATCCAATTACTCGACTAATCATTGAAAAAATCAACAGAATACTCAAAAACAAAAATATTCGATAGTTGCAGCCCTACTCCACGGACAAAAATTTTCAATAAGCGGACCCAAGCGAGACTGCCTGCTTACGGGGTGCCCCACGCATCACTACCATGTATTCAGCTTATACAGAGCTGCGCTACTGAACACATTTAAAATGATGGCCGACTACAAAACTATCATGTTTTTTTGAACAAAGTTTCAGATATGTGTAAAGGCAATACAATGTAAGCAGTTTATTAGTTGTAATCTTGCTCAGAAGATGGTTGATGGATTTATTGATAAGCTGAATTTCTATTCATATTCATGGACATTGCAAGAGGAAACAATCCATGCATTTTGAAAGAAATGTAATAATACATGATATGTGGACAATTTAAAACTCCCTCACAGCTTCAAACACATGCATGTGAATGGATAACAATAAAAAAAACTGGAATGAAAAAAAAACAGCTGGAAAAGTGGAAGAGTCTAATGAAATCCATGCTTCAGGCATATTCCTTCTCAATCCATTCTGTACCAGTAATTTAAGCTTGTGGCTGCATCACCCTGCTTAATGGCAGTGCAGCCATTAATCTATAATTAATGTCCTCATGAAACCGGACTGAACTCTGCTTTATCCTAAGTAAGTGCTAGAGAGTCAGTCCCCAGTGATATCTCTTTTCACTTCTATTGTATTTTAGCTACACTGACTGTTCCGACTTTATGTTTCTACAGATATCACACAATTACTTTTGCTCCTTTCTGGTCCCTTCACAGAACAGAGTTTCTCACAGGACGTGATTATAAGGAAATGGATTAATTTTATTTGCCATTAGCAAGACCAGAGTGAAGAAACTGCCCGAGATATTTTTAGAACATTTCCACTTGTTGCCTTTTTTAGTTCCCAAGACAAACCCATAGTTAGCAGGAAACATCCTTTAAGCAACTTTTGCACATTCATATTGTTTTTCGTCTCTTGCAGTGCCTGATAGTATGTAATGAGGACAAATCCTGAACTAGATTCCAAGATATTCAGAGTCAGACCCAGTTATCCAAGGTAAATTACATTATTAAAAAAGGCATATTTGTCACCACAGGAATGCAATGAGAATAATTTCAGTTGTCTTGCATATGACTTGCAGACTCACTGACCCATGAGCATGAATCAACAAGTGAAGGAGAACTCTGATTACTTTAATTACTCTTGTGTGATAAATTATTTTATTCATCCAGGGATAACATTTGCCAAACTAAAATGATTTTGTTTTACTGTACCCCAAAACCACATATTTTATGGAATGACAGTATTTTTCCACTCCTCATAATGCTTGGGGAAGCAAAATCTGTTCTGTTCCCTCATGAGCTTGCAAAATGTTGCAGATTTCTAAAGCAGTAAAGTAAATACCAACTCTTCTCTGTACTAAGAATTCTATGAATATTATATGAAAAATTAAGTGAGAAATACATAAAGATCATTGACTGGGACTTTTGTTAGGTTGTTTGTGGTGTATTTTTAAGCCATTAAATACAACAATATAGACACATTCTCAAAACTATATTACTTGAACTGTGAAAACATGATTATTGAATTGAATTGTAACTTAGATACAATGAACAAATGTTTCATTTGAAACAATAAACAATTAATTGAAAATAATGCTCTACTTGACTCGACTTAAAAACATGTTATGGTTTTTCTGTGTTTTTAATAAATTTTAACAGTGTAAAACATGTCAAAAGTGTAGTGTGCTTTTTTGCTTGTGCGCTAATCCTCTACCAGGGTGGACCCAAACTTCCTCTAAGGTTTCCATGCCCAGGCTCCAGGTTTCCCCTGCCCGTGTGCTCACCTTGTCAGGTGGGGGTTGGGAGGGGTGGTTACATTGACATCCCCGGTCAGCAGCCGCTAGAGGCCGTCATCATGTGAACAATGGGGAGTTTGATTTTGACACAGGTTTGTGGGTGTTTCCTTGGTCAGCTTATTAATAAGAGTTACCAGCCTTAATTTAGTAAAAAGGGTGAAAGTGTTGCCACTGGTTGTGATGTTTGCACATAGCTCTTGTTTTGGTTGTCTCTCTTCCCTCACATTAACCTGGGTTTGTGCCTGTCTTATATGTTTGGAGTTCGTGTTTTGGTTTGTGTTCGCCTTTTTGTTAATAAAGTATATAAAATATCTGCAGCTGCGCCACCTTCTTCCGGTGGTACGACTCAATCCAGACATGTTGGCATTGCACTTGTGCTGCTACATATTGGGCCTGATTTTCAAGGTCAGTCGCGCATTGTCTGAAGTCAGAAGCGCATTCGTCTTTGGGGGAGGGGCCAGCGCGAAGCGCAATAATCACAGCAGGAAAAATTAACAATGCGCCTGGCGCATAGTTAAAATGGGTTGTCCTAAATGAGAAAATTAGTCATAGGTGTGTCTTGGGCGTACCATGCAATAAACCAATCAGAGTTCACACTCCCACTCCCTTTAAACACCCAGCGCATTGTCAGTGGCGTGCTGTGTATAATGCGGTAAAGACATGAAGCAATTGATCTTCGGGGAGTTTTTGATTTCA
>JBBMFX010575046.1:0-29309 GCA_037832545.1 Rhabdalestes septentrionalis | reverse complement strand
CACACACACACACACACACACACACACACACACACACACACACACACACACACACACACACACACACACAATACATTATAAATCATAAAAACAAACAATCATTAAAGTGTCCAAAAAAAACCTCAAAAAACCCAGATCAGGATGATTAAGTAAACAGACTACACAAAAGACATATCAAACAAGACACTCACTTCTATTATGCTTATATTATATACAAGTAAGTTTGATTAATTACAGAGCTTATAATTAATTCAATTTTTGAAATATGATAGCCCTAATTATTACACAAGTAAATGGAATATTTTTACCAATATAATAATACCAATGTGGTTGTATAAGACTTACTGGATTTAATTTGAGCACTGAGTACTTTCTGAGCACTCAGAGCCTGCAGACACAGGAAGTCCTGCAGTGAGCAGTTGGTTAGCTTAGCAAAATGTTTTCCTAGCTTCAGGGACTCATGTCTGCAAAACCAAAAACACAAACACACAGCTGGTGATCCTTCTGTTTAGTCTTTTAACCAAAATTTTGATTACATAATGCCAGGGGTTTATTTCACAAAGAAGGATTTTTAAGTTTAGCAAGATTCCTTAAGCCTAATGTCAAACCAACACCAACAGAAAGGGCAGAAAGACATTCCCATGGGTGTTGTGGGGGGCCACAGCCAGGCAAGTAAAGGAGACTCCTAATATCTGATTTTCCACCCCAGGTGCCACCTGGAAATATGCTTCTTGTCACTGACAGTTTTATGCATTGTGAACAAACCATATATCCCAGCAGTGTAATGTTTACAAACCATATATCCCAGCAGTGTAATGTTTCACACTTTCAGGTTAAATATCACATGACTAACATATTCTAAATTATGATATTCTGGGTAGAGTGCAACAGTTTTAAGTAGTATCTGTTCAGTAGCAGCTCTAAAGTGTTACTCTTACGAAATGAACAGAGTATGTGAGTGTGTACCGTGTTTTTAGAGGAATAGAGAATGGAAGACTTTGTAGCACTGCCTGTTTGAACAGTGGGTTGCTGCTTTGAATCATCAAATGTAAACTAACGGACTGAGCACCAGCACTTTCACCAAATATCGTCACCTGGAACACACACACACACACACACACACACACACACACACACACACACACACACACACAGCATTCTCCTCTTAACACTCTTGTCTCTACAAGTGGAAAGTTATGATTTTTTTAAAATTACCTCCCGAGAGGTGTGATGGTCTAAATTTCAGCTCTATATCCTGGGGACAGCATGTTCAGTTGTAACAGAATCAGAAGTTTGAGCTGTTAAATGATTTAAAGTTGGCAGCAGCTTCAGAAGTTTGACAGATTTTTAGATGGTGTAGCTTCCTTCTGGACTAAAAAAAATAATCAAACAGACCACCTTTCAACTATTTTCTCCAAGGTAGAGATGTGTGCCTCAATTACACATCAAACTGTGGGGATAGGGTTATGGTTTGATGCATTCATTTCAGTTTATGTAAAAAACCCCTCTTTTCATTTGCCCCATAGCTGATTGGAGCAAGGGGATATGGCACTGCCACAGTTGTGAACCTTTAAGAGGCCGTTTTATTGGGTGATAGCTGCAGAGCAACTCCTCTGCTGTTGCTAAAATGTGCTCTAGCTAACTCTGATGGGCTCTTAGTGATATTAAACTATATTTTCTTTCTAAAGAAAATTGTTTCTGAAAGGCCAAAGTAAACATCACTTTGGGCACATTTTTAGCAGCACTGCTTAAGAGCTATAAATTTACTACAAATGTAGAGAGGGATACATTTTTTATTTTGGCCTGAATGCCTCTTTAATTTAACTGATCCACTGTGTGTGTGTGTGTGTGTGTGTGTGTGTGTGTGTGTGTGTGTGTGTGTGTGTGTGTGTGTGTGTGTGTGTGTGTAGGTATTTGTGGCCTTGCCTTGCTGGGATCCCCCCCAAACACAGCAATGTTCCGCTGGACCCACAGCAGAGCAGCCTGCTGGTCCAAAATGCCATAATTCCCCACTGCTGCAGATGTGGAATCCTTCCCTGATACCAGAAAACCAAATGCTCCTATAGAGAGAGGGAGCACAGCGCAACCAGACAGAAGGAAGGAATTTTACACATATTAATTTTAACAGTGCAGTCAAAAAATCAGCCTGATTAAGGGATAAAAAGAGGTTGGAAAATCCACCCATTTTCTGAGCCTATTTAGGATTGCTAGGTGAGTGATGGCAAAAAGTGGGGAAACACCCTGCACAAGTTGCCAATCCATTACAGGGCAGACACACAGAAAAACACATTCACACCTGGGGCAATTTTCACCTGGAGTACATGTACTTGTACAGAGAAAAACTGGAACTACTGCAGAATCGAGGAGAAAATCCAAACTCAACAAAGAAAAGACCATCACTTCCAACGCCTTTTCCCAGATTAGAGAATAATTTGAAATTGTAAAACTGCGTTCTGAGTGTTGTTGGTGCATAATCCCAAATATAAGTCATTAGTTGGCATAAGAGAAGAAAAAGATATATTTCATGGGCCTTTTAAAGTGTGAATGGGAAATCATGTTCATGTTCCCTCTGTACCACAACATGCTGTGTTATTGTAATCCAAAGTCAAAAGACATATTAGAGGTTGGCAAAAGTCACAAGGCTTGTTTCACTTCACAAGTGCTGCATATTAGTCTACAAAGCACCATGATAAACCTAACCAGCCTAACGACATTTGCAAACCTAAAATGTCTAAAAAATGGAACTTGAAGGAATTACTTTGCACCATCAAATTGCACCAAGTGCCTGCTGGTTACATGCACCAGTATAATCTGATAGGAGCGAGGCGGCTGTACTTTCAGAGACTAGCACTGTAGTTCCTCTCCACCCTACTGGGTGACCTGAGAGACAGCTTGATGATGACAATACTTGATATCTGATTGGCTAGAAGTTGTGCCGAAAAACAAACTGTTACAAACGGTATGGAGTAAAGCATGTATCATAAATAATGTGTGGTTTTTTGTTGTTTTTACACATTCAAACCTTCAAAGAAATGGTTCTCCCGATGAATGCCATTTGCTGCTGGTAAACATGTCTGATGTTCTAAGCTGTTCACCCAACTGCGACTGCCACGAAGAGGTGAAGTCCACCCCATTTTGATAAAAATTTTGAGAAACCAGTATTTTGTCTTTAGAGTAAATGATAAATTGTGCTTAATATGACCACGGGCATTAACCAACAAGAGAAAAGGGATATAATGTTAACTTAACAGATTGGGGAAAGTGTGTGATGATTTGGCAGTTAACAAAATGCTAATTTCTTTAGTCACCAAACCTATCTTGGATGATCAGATGGACAAGATAGAAGGAAAAGGGAAATACATTTTCAATGAAATGTGTCAACTGCAGTTTTTGAAATTTCCAAATACAGAGATTGATAGTTTTTCTATTTTTTTCACATGAAGCATAATCTGTCCAAACATTGTGTGCTAATGTGTGTGTGTGTGGGTTTGTGTCTTACCCAGTCTGTAGGCAATGCTGACCACCACGGTGTGTGTGAAGTTACTGATGAATCGAGAGTCATAAAGAGGTTTGGAGGCAGAGCCTGCGATGAAATCTCCACCATGAATCCAGACCATTACTGGTAGCTTCAACTCTGGACCACTTAAATTCACACTCAGTGGAACGAAAACATTCAGATACAGACAGTCCTCACTCACCTATAATACACACACACACACACACACACACGCACACAGACTCAAAGAGGTCTTAAGCATTTCCGTAAGCTGTTTTAATGGCAGAAATATTAAAAGGTACATTTGTGCTTAGTAAAGCTTAATTTACCAAATATTCTGTATCCTCATTTAGTACTGTGTACTAAAAGTCATAGACATTTGAGAAAATAAAGATATTTGTGTAGATTTCATTTGGACAAACCTTGTTTGCTTCATAACTTGTATGTATATCTGATGATATTACTGAAAGTAATGCTGGACAATTTTTTTCAATCCACTCATGAAAATTAAAAACATTTTAAAGAACTATCCTCTCTATATATCTCTCTCACGCTCACCATTTTAGGACATGCTTCACTGATTGCTCCGATGCAAGGCTGCATGCAGGCTGCTCTGGGAAATGTAGCGTCGTGCTCTCCTCTCCAGGGACTGACCGGCTTGGGGGGTTTCCAGCGATTAGCCCCTACAGGCGGGGCAGCGAAAGGAATTCCGTAGAATATGTGTGCTTTATCTGCAGTCAGTCCTCTAATAATGCCATCTTTGGTGTAAACTTTGGGCCCAGTGCTGTCAAGTTCAATGTGGTGGTCTCGCAGATGCCAGCCTCGGACTCCAGTGGTGACTCTGCGAATCTCAAACCAAATATCCTTTTCCATGCTGGACATGGTTCTGACCAACACAGACACTAATACAAACAATACTAACACACCTCTATACACTTCCATTTCCCCTGCAAAAAAGTAAAGTGTCGACAGTCGAAGAGCCAGAAAGAAAGAGCTTTGGGTTTGACTAGTTTGCTCTGGTCTAACATCTCTTTTCTCTGACTGGGGGTTGGGTCAGCATTAGTGCTCGTGACTTCTGTTACTCTTTTATATTGTGTGTTTGTGTGTGTGTGTGTGTGTGTAATTAAGAGCACATGGTCTATGCTTCAGCCAAATGAGTAAAAGCAGATTCCCATGATCTTCATATGTAGTCTAACGACTCAACATTTAGTATTATGAACAATATATATGGTAGCATCAAAATGAAGTCTTTTCTTTGGAGATAGGTACTCTGTCTGGATTAATGGTGAAGTTATTTGCATGTCTATGAATTTATTTTAAACTACCTATACGTTTAAAATCATATTTTACTTCATACAGCACCACACTGTGAATGAAATTGTGTTTTTCAGGGATTATGTGAAAAAAGGATTTGGATCATTGTGCATATGATTGTACATACATATTTTAGTTTTTTTCTACATAAAAACCTAAAATAATATAACATCACTGGTACTACAAATGCTGTTCCTCTGGCTATGACTTACCTGCAGTGATAGCTAGTGACGCTGGATAGCTCACACACCATAACAACATGTTGAAAACCCATTTAAAGCATTACTCTATAAACCAGCAAAATACTAACTAAACAAATGTATCAGACATATAGGTAAGACTGGAGCCTGCTAGTCACAGACCAAGTCATCGTTTTTAAGTGGTTGGATTTTGTGAGAGTCGGGTGAGTAATTTCCCCTATGAAAAAATACATGATCAGAATTAACTTCAGGCATTTCCACATTCCATGACATTATATCCTTTGTTAGGTTTGTCAGGTTTTAATATACTGTACAATGTGGTGTCACATCACAACTTACTAAATTAACAAGAATGTCCTACTATTAATTAGGGTCCTACTATTAATTAGAGTCCTACTATTAATTAGGGTAATGAGGGCTAAGTTGTCCCTATACAAGCTATGCATGCTCATCTGATCAAATATGAATTCATCTTTCCTTATTTGTTGTCCACCTTACCCTGTTTAAAATATATTATTACCCTATACTACCCAAATCAAAAGAAGTGCTTTTAAAAATAAACATTTGAATAAATGGAGTATATATTTTTGGTGAAATATACATTGGCTATCTAAAGGAAAAGATATTATGCATTGTTAAATAAATGGATTTTCTATAAATGTATTAAATGTGGTGTTTTCATAAAAATTCTGGGACTGGTTAAAAGCACTGCATTACAGATCTCTTAAATGCATGTGGGATAATCAATAAATCAAAAAACCTGCACATACACAGGTTGAAATGTGCCACCACCACTTTAAAAAATCTCAAAGTTATTTGAACCCTGCGCAATCGACACTAGAAAACAACAGTTCAGGCACGTGTTCTCAGGAGGGTTCCTCTTCGGGATGCTCTGTAAGACAAGTCCCGAAAACACACCAGACCTTGAACAAAACTTCACATTCAGGGCTCCCGTTCGTTTTTAAACCCCCGCTCTCCAGCCCGGTTCATTCCTCCTGACTCAGTTGCCAGAAACAAAAGTCAAGGAACAACAAAGGCAAGTCCAAGTCCGTGCCAGCCCCTCAGAAAGGGTGATATAGTTTCTTTTCTTTTTCTTTTTCTATTCATGGAAAAGAGTCCCCTCCCCCCCCAGACGATCATTGCTTCATTGTTCTGACAAATAGAGACAGGTGTACCTGTAATTAGGTGCCTGGTAGGGATGAGCCGGATACTCGGCTGAAACGAGTATCCGGCACGGATAGAGCACTTTTGACGAGTACGAGTATCATACGAGTAATAAGAGTCAATATCTGTGCTCGGATTTAATAAAAATCTGAGTGTTGTAAAATTAGGAGCTTGCCCTTTATGCCACAGGCTCCGTATGCAGAGTGGGAGGGGTCAGAGAGGGAGCGCGTGAGTGAGTGTTTGTGAGTTTTTGGAGTGAATAAGAGAGGCAGGCTACAGCGACCGGAGCAGTGTAAGTTTATATGGTTATAAGTACACAAAATAAATCCTCGAGTGGAACCACGGTGCAGTTATTGACCAGCTGCTGTTACGAAGGATAGAGGGAGTTAATCTGGGTCCGTTTAATTTCCCCGGCCCTGCAGCAGCAAGTCTCCCATGAAATCTCAGACTACGTTCTGAGACAAGCAGGAAAAGTTAACATGAAACTTTCTTGCTGTATTTCATAAAAAAACACTAAAAAAGGAAGTAGTGGTATAAAGCTATATTACAAATTCATTAGCTACACACACAGACACACACTCTCTGCCGGTCATCTAAGTGACACTTTCTTGCTGTATTTTATAAGTGGTGTAGTAGTGGTATAAATAATATTACCAATTAAGCTACACACACAAACACTCACACTCACATATCTGGTGTGGAATAAAAATAATAAAAAAAAAGAACAAAAATTTAATCCCAATGATCATAAATTTTTTTAAAGTTAAACAAAGAAAGCTATGTGGAGATGAAAATCTTGTTCATTACATTTTACTTCATAATTGCAACTGCATGTGTTATATTCATTTTGCAAAACATGTTTTGCAAAACTGTAAATAGTTCGTTTGTTATTGTGATCAAAACCACTGATCTGAAGCTCAATGCTGATGCTGTCATGTAAATAGTTTCTAATCAGCAATAAATATAACAATTTTTGATCAATACCTATCAATTCCGTGCTTAAAATAACATACCGTTAAAGCCTCGCCCATTTCAAGACAATCAGACCCATTTCTGGGTTAAACCCCGGCCACTTCCGGGTTAGGCCCCGTCCAGTCAGAGTACAGATACAGATAATTCATCTGGTTAACAGATACAGATAGAGATAATGCTGTACTCGCTCATCCCTAGGGCCTAGCAACCAGACGATTACATCCTTCAACCTCAGCTCCCCTGTATTGCTTCGACCAAGCATAATTACACAATTCCCTATTGATCCCAGAGCGGCATGAGACGACCTTACCCTAACAGTGCCTCCTCCTCTAGGACCGGCTCCAACCACCCTTGGAGCTGTGCCTGGGCATCCTGGGCATCCTCGCCTACCTGATTTCCCCTCGGACTCAGGATGCCATGGGGGACGACCCTGAGGGGAAGGCGTGGGACAATCTGGCCGATTCCTATGAAAATCATCCTTCTTGACTTAGCACCTCTTTGGCTGGCATCCAACTCCTCTCATCTGTGCCATACCCCTCCCAATCCATCAGGTATTGAAGACCCCCTTGGCGCCTCAGAGAGTCCGAGGAGACGTGTTACTCTGAAAGCAGTGGCCCCTCAATCTCAATGGGCCCTGGTTGCGAGGGTTCCAGCTTCCCTTATCCAATGGGCCTGTCTGAGGAGAGACACATGAAAAACAGGGTGGATCCTCATGTGAGGAGGTAACTTTAATTCATATGTGACTGGATTCACTTGCTTTACTATTTCGTATGGCCCGATGTATTTGGGGGACAATTTACTAGAGCAGAGCCACATTCGCAGATCACACGTGGAGAGCCAAACACAATCGCCGGCCCGGTAACCCGGCGCCTCCTTCCGCCGTCGATCCACAAACATTTTGAACTGTGCCAACCGCTCTGCCGATCGCTGTGTGTGCTCAGTCCCACACCCTCTCCACAATATGAAACCAACTATACACTCTCAGGACGTCCAAAGTGGAGCCATCCCAGGGGCAGAGTGGGGGTTGGTGCCCAAGCATACACTCAAATGGCATTAGACCGGTTGCAGAGTGACGCAGGGTGTTTTGAGCATATTCTGGCCAGCCAAGGAACTCTGCCCAATCGTGCTGCCTGCCCATAGGATTCTGGATGATATCTGGAGGTCAGCCTGACAGAGGTCCCATCGAAAAGGATGTCCTCTGGGATGCCATAGTGCAGAAACACACTCGGAAGTGTTCCTCGGCCACCTCAAACGCGGTGGGTGACGCACGAAATGGAAGGAACTGCACCCCCTTGGAAAAGCGATCGACTACTACTAAGATAGTTGTGTACCCTTTTGATACTTGGATCCCCTTTCACCAGGGTGGAGTGAGCCCATTCTATGACTTGGTTCCAGTTCTGGAACAAAGCATTTCCCCTCTGGGCTTTCAGGGAGATGTGGTTGTTGCAAATTTAATTGTTGGATATATTTATCTAGAACCCAAGTAGTGGGAGACATTATTAGTGATGACGGAATGATTGGTTTGTCAGATTCATCGACCTTAGTATAATTGAATCTTCTATAGAGCACATTGGCCTTTCTATTACAGGATCCAGGCCGGTACAAAATTGTATAATTGAATCCACCTAACCAGCTTGTGTCTTTTATCCTGCTGGATGCATTCTAGGTTCTTATGTTCTGTTACAACAGTAAAGGGGTGACGAGCTCCCTCCAACCAGTGGCACCACTCTTCTAATGCTACCTTCACAGCCAGCAGTTTGCGGTTCGTGATGTCATAGTTTCGTTCCGCATCGGGTAGCTTCCTAGAAAAGAAGGTGCACAGATGTAATTCCATGGTATTGTGACAGCACTGCCCCAGCCCTATTTCTGAAGAGTCCACCTCCACTATAAATGGTAGTGCAGAATAAGGGAGTTTTAGCACTGGCGCGTAGGTGAACAGCTCCTTCAATCTGTTAAATGCAGCTTAAGCTCTGGGGGTGAAAGCAATGGCTTCAGGCTTTCTCTTTAAAAGGCTGGTGAGTGATGCAGCCACAATTCTGAATTTATGTATGAAATGCCTGGCAAAGCCCAAGAACTTTTGCAGTTCTTTTATGGTCTTGGGCTTTGGCCATTCCGTCACTGCGTTGACTTTACTCAGATCCATTGCCACTCAGTCGGGACCTATCTGATACCCCAGAAAGGCTACCCTAGTTACATGGAATTCACATTTATCTGCTTTTACATATAACTCATGCGCAAGCAGGCAATGGAGGTCGGCGCAAACATGCTTGACGTGTTCTTTGATGGTTTTGGAGAATATTAATATGATGTCCAAGTAGACGATGACAAATTGGTTCAACGAATCAGAAACATGTAATTCATAAATGCCTGAAAGCACAAGGGCACGTTAGCTAACCCTTACCTTAATGGTAATGCCCGAATTTAGTGTTAAATGCCATCTTCCATTCGTCGCCCGCCTAAATGTGCACGAGATTATATGCGCTTCTCAAGTCGAGTTTAGAAGAAAATAAGGCCCCGCGGATCTGTTCTATAGCCTGGGGTTGAGTGGCAATGGATGTGCTTATTTAACAGTTACTGCATTTAACCCTCTATAATCTATGCATGGTCTTAACCCCCATCCTTCTTTTCTATGAAGAAGAAGCTAGCCAATGTGGGGGAGCGGGAGCGTGACCGGCAAATGTACCCCTGCTGAAGCGCCTCCATGGCTTGACTTTCTTTCTCTGATAGAGGGTAGATACATGACCGAGGCGGCTCCTTAACCGGCAGAAGGTCAATCGCACATTCACACGGACGATGGGAGGTGGGTGCCCATGGGAGCACTAAAAACCTCAGATAGAGCATAGTACTGCAGAGGTATTTTTGATGGAACCTCCTCCCTCGGGCTCTCGATGAAAGTGGCCCCTAAATTTTTTCTTTTTCAATGGGAGCGACACTTCTCCCTCCACTGTTTTATTTCATCAGTACCCCAATCTATCACTGGATAATGGAATCTCAGCCAAGGAAGACCCTGGAGGAGGAGATGTTTTTGATGTTTGATAACAAAAAATGTTATCCTCCCCTGATGTTCTGGATCCATCCTGACTGTGAGTGGTTTAGTTTGCCACTGCATGTCTTTCCCAGGGATTAACTGGTCATCTAAGGCACGAACAGGGATAGGTTCGGTCAGGCTCTCCACCGGGAGTCGGAATGAGGTTACCAGGGCTCTGGATACAAAATTCCCTGCCGACCCGTGATCTATAAAAACAAACACAGACATGGACACTTCATTATTACTGATATACACTGAAATATTACATTGATCCTTTTTTTGTAGTAACAGAAGATAACAATTAAACGGAGTGGTGACCTTGGATTTTAAGAGGGGGCAGGCTGCCAGCAGGTGTCCCCTGTTCTCCACAATACAGAGAGAATCCTTCTCTCGATCTTCTCCGTCATTCCTGTGGGGTTAATCTCTGGGCCCCCAGCTCCATATGCTCAGGGTTCCCTGCCAGCTTGACTGGTCCAGAGTATAGTGGCTTAGCGCTAGGTTTGGACCCCTTTTGGCTTGATGCTATTTTACTTCTTTTATGTTGGTCAAGACGGATACTTAACTGAATGACCCCATCTAAAGTTAAGTCCTCGTCTCAATATGCCAGTTGTATATCTGCGTTCAGACCTTTTCTAAAGGTGGCAATGAGGGCGGGTTCATTCCAGCTGCTCCCCGCAGCATGAACTCTGAATTTAACGGAGTAGTCAGCTACTATATCTACTCCTTATTTTATGTTCAGCAGCTGGGCACTACAGGTTTTCCCCTGATCAGGGTGATCAAAAGCTGCCTGAAACCTAGCTTGAAAAGCAGTGTACTCTGTTACTGCAACGCCCCCTGTGCCCACATTGCAGTAGCCCATTCTAGTTCCCTCCCTGTCAGCCTCTGGGTGAGCAGAGACAGCTTTTGCACGGTGGTCATCTCGGGGTATTCCTCGGAATACAGGTTGCCGGCCAGCAGGAAGCTCCGGCACGTGGCTTGATCCCCTCCATATCTCTCAGGCAGGGAGGTGTGGCGTGGTATCCTTTCCGGGGTCACCGCATGAGTGGGAGGAGCTGGAGGTCCTGCTTGCATTATGGTTTCTGCCATGGGCACCTCGGCTCACCTGAGGCTGGATAGTGTCTCTGTTTTCACGTGTGGTAAGTGCAGTGTAAGCATGGAATGTGTGGGGCCTTTGAAAGAGACGTTATCAGTTTATATGAGAGTGATTTTGTGCAAAAACTCCATTAATGTGTTTTATGTAGCCCATAGACCTATTATAACTAAAGTGAATTTTGCATAATATTTCCCCTTACAAGTTGTTCTCGTCTGCCTGAGTGTCTTATAATTTGGTTACATTACCATTAGACAAATTAAGGTAATTGTGTCAAAGAAATATATTTTCATGTAATTTTGTGGTCAAAAAATGTCAGAGGGGACTACTGGCATCCGGACATCTTCACTTTATAAAATGTGGCCTTCTTTGCCAAACGTTTGGACATACCTTGTCTGTACACTGTACTTGGTGGGTGGTCATGATCCCCTCTGACCGCTGTGATGAAGAGGCGCTACAGAGACACAGGGACTTCTGCGCCCGGAACAGAAGAAGAACAACAAGCAGCAAATATGGCGGCGCCCGGAGAGAAAAGCGTGAGAAAGGATGATACGGAGAAAAACAGTAAAAACAGGAAGCAGAACCAGAGTATAGGTAAAATATTGGGATACGTATACACTTTGGGCTCGTATGCATTAATGGAGGAGGAAGATTTCTATTGTTCCTATTGTATTTAGAGTGTACTTTTGTGGAGGAGAGCAGGAGGATCTCGCAGTACAGGCTGATCCAATTTCACAGAAGGTTTAATTTCGCACTAATTTTCGCATTTTAAGAGCTGATGGACAACATCCGCTGTAATACTATAAAAGTTCCGGAGTGATTTACAGTGTCCTGGTGTAATGAACTTTAGTACCCTCTTGTGTACTGTAGTATTCTCTAGTGAGCTGTAGTGTCTTGTTGTATTCTGTTGTGAACTGTAGTACTCTCTTGTGTATTGTAGTATTCTGTTGTGGCCTGTAGTTTTCTGTCATGGACTAGAATTCTGCAGTGAACTGTGGTATTCTGCAGAGTCCTGCTGTGATATGCCGTATACTGTCGTGAACTGTAGTATCTTGTAGTTATCCGGAATGGACTGTAAGGTCCTGTAGTGTTCTAACTATGGTATTCTGTAGTGTCCTACTGTGAACTGTAGTGCCTTGTAGTGAATTGTAGTATTCTATAGTGAGGTGTCGCATCGTAAACTGAGCTATCATGTCCTGTAGTGGTTACTTGCTAAAGGATAATACCATTCACTGAATATTCTTGTAGGAATGCTGTAGATGTCCAGTCATACAGTATGTTGATACAGATTTTTTTCTCATATTTTGGCATACTGCATAGTTTTATAAAGGTGGATTTTTGCTTTCCTCTTCTTGCGCCTAATTTGTTCGTTGTTTGAGTTCTGTTAACAGATGACTGCCCGGGTAAAATTAGTTTAGTCTGCAATAAACAAATGTACAGTAAAGGAATTGTGTATATTTGTTTACAAGGACAGTAGAGGAATAATGGCTGATACCTCACAGGGTATATGAACATGTATTTTTCCATGTAGATGAGTCTGAACTGCTAACGGTTCCTGATGGTTGGAAGGAGCCTCACTTTACTCGGGAAGATAACCCCCGGGGGTTGCTCGAAGAGAGCAGCTTTTCCACCCTCTTCCCCAAATACCGTGAGGCCTACCTGAAGGAGTGCTGGCCACTGGTGCAGAAAGCTCTTGGGGAGATTGTAAGTTTAATCCGTGTAGCACAATTGTTCTGTTTACTTGAAAAGAAAAGAAGAGAATTAGGCAGACTACACTGTATGCCAAATGTAGCTGATCAGCGAAGGACTTTTTTTAGACTGAGGCTTGCTTCAAATGTAATATGTAACATCTTCGCTTGTCTAATATATCACTGCTTACTTTTGTTGTAGTACAATTTATATAGTGCATTGAAACATCACATCTGATGTTTTAAAAATTGTTACACTGCCATCTCACCGCTTCATTTTAAGTTATAGATTACACTCTTTGATACAGTTAATCAGCATCTACTTTTATTGGATATTCATGAACTATGAAATGCACTCTCATATCAACAAAATGCTGTTTGGCATGCCAAGAAGAAGCTATGGTCATTGTCTCTCTTTGTGCTCAACCATTATTAATAGGGTTCAGATGAAAAACAGTACATAAAATAAACTACATATAAAATGCATATGGAAGCATATATGGTACAGAAAATAAAAATAAAAAAGAATATTTTTTAAACAGCACATACACTGATTTCCTTGTCTTTGTTTGCATAGTAACAGTTCAGTATTTTAATTCCTTAGTTTAAATGCTTTTTATAGAAGATTGAAGCTCAGTTATTAAATAAACCTAATGCCTATATTTTAATAACTAAGCTGAGTTCATGTTCTGTCTTCTCTGCTTACATATAAATATGTATGGGTATTGGGTTTGAAAATTGAAATGATGTGCTGAAATCTTAATATTTTACTAATAATAAGTCAACTGTGCTGGGTCTTTAGGTGATCTCAAATAGACTTGCTTATGCGGCTTTTTACACTGTATGATAGACTTCTATTTACAGTTATTACATACAGTTTGTCCATTTTATTGATAAGATATACTGTGTACATAAACTGATAAACTGTTTTCCTTGCAGTTCATCAGTGCTACTCTGGATCTGATTGAAGGAAGCGTCACAGTGAGCACAACAAAGAAGACATTTGACCCTTATGCAATCCTCAGAGCCAGAGACCTCATCAAACTTCTAGCTAGAAGTGTCCCGTTTGAACAGGTAGGGGCACTGGGCACTTAAATTTTCCATTAATGTGGCTTGAATGGGTGGATTAAATGGAGAAATGCTACTCCTCATAGGTGGCGACATTATTTCAGATGTATCTGATGGAAAGGCAGTTCAGCTCAGCATCCAAAGAACACCAGTCCTACAGTAAATTATGGAGGTGGTACCATCTTGTTGTGGGATGTATTCTCTGCAGCAAAGACTGGGGCAGTTGTCTGGATAGAAGGAATACTGAATGGGGCAAAATACAGTCAAACATTTAGGGAAAAGTTGCTGAACTCATGACAATGACCAAAAGCACACAGCACAATTAACCACAAAGTGGCTGAAGGAGAAATTGTGAATGCCTTTGTGTGGCCTAGTCAGGAACCTCACCCAAATACTTTTGAAAATTTGTGAAATGACTAGAAGATTACAGTCCACTAACTGCCATCCAGTTTGACCGAGCTTGAACAGTTCTGTAAAGAAGAGTAGACAGATATTGCAGAGTTTAGATTTGCTTCCACAAAGTATAGACACAAGGGGTGTGATCATTTATTGCATTTTTTTGGTTTGTTTTTTTGTTTTTGCCGACATATTGATGTTATACATTTTGAAGAGGAATTTTGTGTCTTTGTTTCAGACTACAAATCAACACAATGTGAATATTTTCAATGGGGTGTTTCTTTTCTGTATCCACTATTTCCATGCTGTGATTCTCTCTAACAAATTAAAACCCACAAATCACCTCCCCAGCTATTTATTTTCATTTTGTGTGTGTTTGTGTGTATGGGGGCTAGCTTTTTCAGTGTATATGTATTGCATATTCCCCTCACCCTCTGTCCACCATACTTAAGGATGCACTCGGATGCTTAGTTATGATCACGGACACTTCTCATGAAAAATGAGAGATCCGTGGAAGAGAGCGAGGGGTGTATCAGTGATGTAGTTATACATTTCTGTACATTTTCCTCATACAATTTATAGTTTTTCAATCCTGAATTTTATTTGTTGGCAACAACTACTTCAAGGCATCTTTATTTGTTTTTTTTATGTAATGCAACCTAAACAGTTTTATGTTACGCAACCGAAAAGTGTTGAGATTTAGCAATTGATAACTTGTGCATTAGTTTTTTGCTGAAAATACTTCTGTCTCTTTCAGGCTGTTAGGATTCTGCAGGATGACATGGCATGTGATATTATAAAGATTGGGACGCTGGTGCGTAACAGAGAACGGTTTGTGAAACGCAGACAGAGGCTTATTGGACCTAAAGGGTCTACACTGAAGGTGAGCAGAGATCAGTGCCTTGCAATGTTCCGCGAGGGCTGCCACTAACTTTGATCTTTACACACACACGCACACCCACACATTTGCTATTTAAATATATTTGTCATGCAATGCTTAAGTAAATTTCACTTAATTGCACATTTAACCTGTATTGCGAGCAAACACCAGCTGTTAGATACAGGTGAATAACTACCTGTTTTGAGGCAAATGATTCCTCTCATTTGTTTTGAGACAATCTAAATAGTTCAAGTATTCTTTTCATTTTAGCAGTAACTACTGTGTAAAAAAAATAAAATGTAAATATAATACATTTTAAATAAAGTGAATTCAGAGACGTGGGCAGAGTGTTAATCTCACCACTTCTGTATGTATGGTGGACCATCCGAGCTTTAGTTTCGTCATGTTTTGAGAGATGGAGAGAGGGGGTGAGGGCAAAACATCCAACAAAACACAGATAATAGCCCCTGAAAGAACCCCAAAGAGATATTGAGGGAGAGCTAAGAGTTTTCTTTGATATTCCTTTGACTTTTGAGTTGTCTGCTGGAAATTTGTTGCGTTTTTGGAAAATGTCAATGTTTGGTGTCTGTGGCCGACGCATCTTGTATTACAGCATTGAGTTTAAGGTCAAACACGAATTGTGAACTAGAGTATAGAGATCAGGGCTGTCCGACCGATATCAGATTTACGGCTATATCGGAACACGATAACGATATCATATCGGATTGGGCCTATCTCGACTATATTGCAGCCACAGACGCCCAGCTGTGTGACAGAGTGCCACAAAAACCCTACTGATAATGAATTTTTTAAAACCAAAATATAAATTATAATATAAATTATTCTTTGATGCAGCTCTACATGGACCAAAAGCACTAATAGTAAGCAGAGTTCTGTTCATTGTAATATTGGACCCAAGGTCTCTAAGCTGAAGGTGAGATGATCCCTTTTATGTCTAAAACTGGCTCTGAGCTGAAGTTGAGGAGATACACTGCTCTATAATGCTTGACCTAAGGTTCTCAACACTATTAGCAACTGGAGTTAATTGCTGTGTATTATTGGACACTAAGGTGAACTGAAATGAATGCTGTGTAATATTGAACCTAATGTTCTTCAGTAATAAGGAGCAGTGATAAGTGCCATGTCATAAAATAGACCTAAGGCACACAAAATCCGGGTGTGGGAATTTCTGGATGACCACACCACATTCTTGAAATACAATAACTCATTGTCGCAAGTCCCAGAGCCGTGCCCATTTGAGTGTTTTTCTGCTTTTAACACACCTGATCAAAGAAATCCACCAATTAGGCCTTTCCTGGGTTACAGTGGGTATGTTAAGGTAGAAATCCACTAAAATGTGCAAGGCATGGGTCCCAAGAACAAGGTTTGGCAACCTGTACTCTAGCAGATGCCAGCAATTGCCTATAAAATTGGACTGTATAGAATAAAACTATCTGAGTGTCTTATAAGCATCAAAGGTTCGTGTTCAAGCAAAACCTTGAATCAGAATCAGAAAATGGCATGGATCCTGAAGGGAAATATAAGGTTAAATGTAAGCCACTCTTAGCTTAGTGCAGTGTGAGTCAAAGTAAAATACATAGTGGGTATTTTAATAATGACATTTTAGAATTAAATATCAAGAACTGAAATCCAATGAAATGAGTGCTGTGTAACTCTAGACTTTATTAGATTTAAAAGAAGGCAGATTGCAAAAATATGGTGACTGCTTACCTACATGATCTACACGGAAAGTGAATAGCAATCAGTGCTGTATAATATTGGACCTAATGGCTCTATGCTGAAGATAAGCACAAAGCACTGATGAGTGATTTCACCTAAGGGCTCTACTAAGTTTTGTTCTGTGTAAGGATTGGTTGTGAGGACTTTTATGATGAGATCAATGCTGTAGTTCATTTCTGCTGCTGCAGGTGGCGCCATGCACAAGTTAACTGTCTCAAATTAGAGTATATTGTCTAGTATTTAGAATGTTAATAGTGTGTCAAATAGCATTTTTATTGAATGCTCAATAGTGAAGAAGCCCATATTATGTTGTAATTTAATTAAATTGGGAATGTGACTGGCATACATAAAGACGATGATGATGCAGTTTCTAAACCGCAGCATCTAAAGTGAGTCAACCACAGCCTCTATGTTTTTCTGTTTTTACACCTGTGTGAAGACAGGAAATGCAGTGTGTAAACTGCAGCCTCTAAAGTTTGTTTCTTACAGTTAGAACTGAAAACCTTAATGAGAAATCTATCTGTTTTACACTGTCATTGCTCTAGTCCATTTTTTTTAGATGTAGTAACTACATATTTTTTCAAAGGAGAAGCCACAAAAGGCCAATAAATATGCTATGGAATTTCATAAATGCATTTAAAAGAAGACTAATCCAGAGTCTTCTTTTTAGTGTTTAATCGTTTTTCTGGGTAAAGTTGCTTTGATAAACTTTATTGGAGGTATCAAATTTCATTAATTTAATAATTATTGCTTAGTAGTAGTATTATTTGTGTTAAAAACTGTTATACACTGAAATAATTTGAATTGTGATACATTTTGTTTTTTGAAATGCAGGGCAGCACTCAACCCTGGTGTAGAAATGTTTCTTGATCTTATTTGTTTCTGGTCATTGTCTCCTATTAAGGCCCTGGAGCTGCTCACTAGCTGCTATGTGCTTGTTCAGGGAAACACAGTGTCAGCCCTGGGACCTTACAGTGGCCTGAAGGAGGTACACACACTCAGTTTATCAGAACATAAAATACTGTATGGTTAAAAAATAAGACTTGATGCCTCAATTCAATTTGCTTTTGATTTAGAGTGCCGTGATACAGTGCCCTGATGCAATTATCTCCAGTTTAACTTTTTATTTATTAGTTTTTCTTTCCTATGTAATTGTCATAATTTAGTTGATTTGGCATAGCTGAATTTGAATGTTGCCCAGTGCGTGTAGTAAGTCTGTAGGTTTGTTTTCCTTTAATCAGTAATTCTGTTTATTGTCATCATATACATTTGAAGTACTCAGCACTAAAGCTACATTATATAACACAAAAACAATGCAAGACAACACCTAGTGCAGATCGGCCAACATTAAATATGCAAACCTACGAGTTTCTTTTTTGTTAGTTAAAAATGTTTTACAGTATCCTATGAGCAAGTCCTGAATAATTATGATGATATAAAAATAAGTGTCATACATAACCTTTTTAACTAGCCTTACAAAAATAAACATTTTCTCTATAGGTGCGAAAGGTGGTGCTGGACACGATGAAGAACATTCATCCCATCTACAACATAAAGGTAAATAACCATTCATAAGTCCAGTGGTGCTTGAATGTTTGGAAATCTTTAAGAATCTTCTGCATAAATATGACCTAACGCGTTATCAGATTAGATAAAAAGTACATTAAGACAAAATTACACAAAATACTACACTTGGTCATTTATTTACTGATGGAATCTTCAATGTTCATGTACAAAAAGTTGACTTCTTTTTACTCTCACATATATGTGATCTAAATAAATAAATTTTCTCATTTTCACTTTATCTGTTAAAAGTTTTCTGTCGAATTTGTGTAGAAATATAGAAATGTGGATGTTTCTAGACCTGTGCTGTCTTTATATTTTGGTGCTTCAGTTCAAATGTAAATAGTTATTATTATTATTATTATTATTATTATTATTATTATTATTATTATTATTATTATTATTATTATTATTATTTATTTTTTTGGTGTCTTAAAGTGATATATAATCTGACCTCCCTGACCCAAATGTTGGTAATCAGCCAATACATTATTGGCATCTGAAGTTTGCTTCTCAGGTTTTGCACTGTGTTGAGTTGTTAAGTAATTTAGTTCAGTTCAGTTTGATTCAGATAGTGCTTTTCAGTAAAGTTGAGTATTGAGCAAAAGTTGAGCATTGCCAGCCATACACATTTTGCACACAGGGAGACAAAATATATTGTCCTCCTGGGCTGTAGTTGCAAGAGATCTTGTTTGTTTTTATATTAGTTATGTTAGATAATAGAGTTTCAAAGGATGAGAACTTAAATTCTTTTCTTTTTAATATTTAGGGCACTATTATATATGGATCCTGTGCCACACCCTCTCTCATTAAATCTATGACTGTGGATGTAGTTGTAACCTGGTCTCATTTACAAACTCGTAAGGTCCAATCCAGGTCTCTGTAAGACATAAAACATTGAGATTCTGATCAGTTATTATATCATTAACAAACAGTTTCAGGAACAAGAATGGTCCGAGGAAAGACCACTTGTGAACTGGTGACAGGGTCAGGCACCCAAAGGTAACTGATTTGTTGTGAATTCTAACCTGGTCTCGTCCTGCCGAAGAGATACTGTAGCACAAATGCCTGATAAAATCAGTGCTAGCTATCATGGAAATGATATGACCCCTGTCTACTGCAATAGCACCTGGATGTAGATCAGAAGTAGACCACGGAACTGTAGAAGAAGGACTGCCGGGTATATATGTGTTGCTTTCCTGGGAAAGAGATGGCACCATGACGCACTATAGGAGTAAGGAACAACAATGTTCTCCTGAGAAGCTTCTTGTCCTGGCATTCATGTGGTGACACATTCCACTTACCTAAACATTGTTTGAGAGCAAGTACAGGGCTGTCGTCTTTCTGAAAGCCAGTGGCCTCATTCAGCAGGATAATTCACCCTGTCATATTACAAAAATAATTCAGGAAAGGTTTAAAGAACATGGGTCCAAATTCCTAAAATCTCAATCTGGTGGGGCAAATTTTATAAATAAGATTTTTGATTGAACTGTTTGTGTCCTCCTTGTAGACCTTAATGATAAAGCGCGAGTTGGCAAATGATCCTGAGCTGCGTTTGCAAAACTGGGAAAGATTCCTGCCCAACTTTAAGCATAAAAGCCTGGCCAAACGCCAGCAGCCTAAGAAGAAGAAAGTAAAGAAAGAATACACACCATTCCCACCACCACAACCTGAGAGCAAGGTCAGTACAAGAGTACAACATTACAAATGTTTCTGTAACCCACAAAAAGGTTTAATACCTGACTGCCATTTTCATGTAAATTGAACCGAAAACTTTTTATCTCTCTATATCCATGAAGATATTTGCACATTGACAGACACTGTCAATGCAAACATAACTAGTCAATTACATTGGTCAGTAATTTTCATTTGATTTTGGTAATTATTTAAAATCTAAATATTTTCTAAAATTATATTTGTAAGTGGAGTATAAAACAGTTACACACACTGGAAAATGAGGCACGCAATGCTATCTCATGTACGGAATAAGCCATTGCTAATATTGGGAAACAGAATGTGATTATCATCTAATCACATTAATCCCTCAATTGTGTCCCATTCAAAGAAAAAAATGTGTTTAATAAAATTTAAATAATTATAATTATCATTTTATTGCCCATTTTTACTCTAACAATACAAATTATCAGGTTGGAAATTCTCAAATGATCCCAGCCAATACTTATTTAATTCCACAGTATTTGTTTCAAATTTTAACATCATTGCTAATTTTTGGAAAAATTACATTAACTTTGTGAGAATATATTTCCTCAGCTATCTGTGGTTTTACACCACAATATTGACTAATGTTTGTGGTTGTATTTGTATGTTATATTGCTGAATATCAGTTTCTGGTTCGCAGGTGGACCGTGAGCTAGCCAGTGGAGAATTCTTCCTGCGAGAGAGCGAGAAGCGGAGAAGAAAAATGAATGAAATTAAGGTGCTTTCTTAATTCATGAATTTGAATGAATCCAGATTTAGGTTTTAAAAAATCTGTCAGTAAAAATCATCTATTTCAATGAAAAGGTGTCCTTTTAAAAAATTGCAGTAAATTGGGTGTTTTGTTAAAAATAACCATCACAAATTTTCCCAATTTAATCCCATTGAAAATTCCCTTTTAATGAAGGTAAAGCAGGCTGAAGCTCTGAGCAGGAAACAGGAAGAGAGGAAAAAGGCATTTATTCCTCCCAAAGAGAAGCCTGCCATGAAGAAAACCAAAAAAGGTAAATACAGGCTTTAAATATTATACTAAAATGAAAATGCAATTATATAAACCGGTGGAACATTTTTCAAAATAAAAAAACTTAACAAGGATTTAATATAATATACAGTAGCGTGTATCTGCTTTTTACATAAATTTGGCTTTTTGGCCTATACCAACTAACTAAGGTAAAAAAACAACAAAAAAAACCAAACATATATATATAAATTAGCCCCCACACCAATGCAGATCGGGTGTGTCCGAAATCACATACTTGCACACCTTAAGTGCGTGATTTTATTGCATAGTCCGTTCACACTGCAAATAAGTGAAAACGCAGTGCACTAAAAGTACCCGGATGCTACCAGAAAACGCAGTGCGCAAGGAAGCACTCTTACCGCACTAAACAGGCGCCATATTCACTACGTAGCATAATGGGAGGGAATTTTCGACAAGCTTTCAGAGCTGAATAATGGCGGACAGCAATGGACTGCAAGCAGGTAACTGGTTCATAAAAATATAAGTAACGTTAATAAAATTATGAATAAAATGAAACAAAAGCAAATAATATAACAAGGAAAATAATTGTAAATATGTACGTCTTGGGATGGTGAAATACAAAGAGGCAGGAGGTTTGTACAAAGAGGCAGGAGGTTTGTACAAAGAGGCAGGAGGTTTGAAAGTAGCCAATCCAAGAATGTTATTTATTTCTCCTTGCTGCTGATTGGCTAGTGCCATTGGAAGCATCCCTTGCGAACTAGAAGGCGGGAGGTTTGACAGTAGCCAATCAGAAAATGTTATTTATTTCTCCTTGCTGCTGTTTGCCTGCTGCCCAGAATTTCCCCCGTGGAGCGTCTTGAGTGTTCTTGTGTTTTTCGTTTTGTTCTCCTCAAAGCCCTGTATTTTTATTACTGTAAATGTACAAGTAAGTAACACCAGACAAGCACAAGTAACACCAAAGAAAATGCACATGCATGAATTACAGGACAGTCTATATATGGGTAAGATCAGTATTAACATTCAAGCTATGCAGGAATTCAGTGTAAACTTTACAGTATGAATATGGGTGTGCCTTTATATTTTATTTAAGGCCAATGAGTGTAAGTGAGTTTAAAATAACTGTGTATGTGTGTGTGTATATATAAATATATATATATATATAAATGGCTTTCTCTTCTTCACAGTTCTTGTTCAAGATAGGTTGGACATTCAGGCTATTAAAGAAAAAGTGAAGAAGGCTAATAGTAAGAAGCTTGGAGCTCCTCCACCAAATCCTTCAGTGCCCTCAGCAGACGGGAAGAAGAAAAGTAAAATCTAATAATTTTGGACTTGTTGTTTTTTCTGTTGTTGGGAATCAGCTGGAGTTTTATACATTATTATTGGACAGTGTGTGTGTATGTGCGCATGTGCGCCCGTGCATGCGAGATGGTGAGTCTGTTTTCTTTATACTAGAGCTGTAAGGATTGAAAATAATTATAAAACTAAGACTGAAAAAATCTTGTTTATTTTGATCATATACTGAATGATAAAAAGTTTAACACTGAGGCAACAAGAATAATATACAGCGGTTGTAGAAATTAATCACCAATTACCATAGTGAAACTCAATCATGCTGAGTTGTTAAGTGACCTTACAAAGTGATCTGACACATTGCCTGTAAAAGTGAGCATAAGTGCAAAACCAAAATTAAGACTACCTAATATTTCAAGATATTTCCACCTTTATCAGAACCAGTTCTGAAATGCTTTTTGCCAAGCTAGACCAACAGAAATGGTCAAAATATCATAGTTTAGTTATAAATGGAACAACAGAAATGATTCAGTTCCGTAGGGAAGGGAAGTACATTTACGGCATTTAGCAGACGCTTAAAAGCGACCTCCATTCCATAACTACAGGGGACAGTCTCCCTGGATCAAATTGGCAGTGAGGGTCTTGCTCGGGAACCTAGTGTTTGTGTGCTGCAGGTATTATTCCAACCCATGACTTCTTGGTTTAGAGGCAAGCCCACTGAGCTACCACCACCACCAGTAATATTTTCAGTTCTGTAAACAGAAAAGTGTAATCTTTGGTTTAGTGGAAATTCCAACTAGCTGTTAGCTTAACGATTAGGGCGAATTTCCTGTGGTCAGGAAGTCGTAGGTTTGATTCCCAAGATTGCGAGTGGCACTTCTGAGGTACCCCTTAGCATAGTACCATCCCCACACAGTGCTCCCTTGGCAGAGTGTTCTTGGCTGCCTGCTGCATCATTTGGGTAAATGGGTTAAATCAGGAAGAATTTTTTGCTGTTCATACTGTGCTCTATGGTCTGTTCATGCATGGCATTGTGGTCACTTTCACTAAATACACTATAAAGATTCAGATGCTACTCATATAGCCCTGCACTATACAGGTTTTTGAATAGAAATTTCCATTATGGCAAAAATACAGTCTGATGACCCATAATGTTTACTTACAAGTTTATTTACAAGTTTAAATAAAAATGAAGCCAGTTAAATTGCTAAATCGTTGGTTTGTCATCTGTTGACATATGTTTCATGCAACATGCTGTTGCATAAGTACAAAAAATAAATGACTGCTGGTCTGGGAGAAAAAGGGTATTATTAACCACACCATTTGGACAGTAAGCCTAACTGGTGTCCAAACAACCTGCAAACACATTCCACAGGTAAAGCATTTACATTTACAGCATTTAGCAGACGCCTTTATCCAAAGTGAATTCCATTCCCTAAATACAGGGGACAGTCTCCTTGGAGCAACTTGGGGTTAAGGGTCTTGCTCAGGGACCCAATGGTGGTGCGGAACATAGGATTCCAACCCATGACCTCATGGTCCAGGGCAAGTTTCCTACCCACTGAGCTACCCACTCTGTTATCTTAAGTCAAGTGAAATCAAGTCAAGTCAAAGAGGTTTTGTTGTCATCACTAATATATACAAAGCACACAGTAAAAACGAAACAATGTGCCTCCAGGACCATTGTGCAACACAACAACAGAACACAAGACCGCGAGTGCAGACATGGAGCAAGAGCAATTATATTGTGTCTGAGAATTCCTGTTACCTTTTTAAACTACTAAAACACATTCCATCCAATCGCACCTACAACTCACTTCTGCCATCCAGCGTGAACATCCTTATAGGTGTGGGGAAAAAGTGACGTCACATGCAGATCATCAATATATGTATTTGCTATATGCCAGACATTTTACGTTTTTTTTGTTTACTTCATGACACGGCAAAAACCTGAACAAAAGCCACATGGCATAAGAGAAAACAAAGACAGGAGGGGGAAACCATCACAATATTATATTCTTTGCATTTAGAAATTGGTAAAGCATTTTCTATTTCGACCTGCACAGGTATACTGTAGTGTACAGTCCAAAGTTTGTGCACTACTGTCAGGGTTGAACAGTGACAGTGGGTGGCCACTAGGGGTTTCATCTTGTGTTCGTGTTCTGTTCTGTCATTGGGTTTTGGATTTGGTTTAAGGTATATAAGGGTGTTTCTGTTTTGTTCTAGTTGCTGGTCAACTGTTCAAATTTATACCATTTTGTGTTCCTCCTTTTTGTAGTTATTTGGGCCATTGAGCCTTTTTGTTTTTCTGTAAAGAAAATAAAGAGTTACAAGCATGGAACCCTGTGCTTGCGCCTGCCATCATTGGAGGAAAGTGGGAAAACATGACAGATTGTCCAGCCTACAAGACTACGAGCTAGCAAGGAGGGAGCTGGCCCGAAGGGAACTGGTCCTAGGGTCCTTGGCAACCTCTCTGCTCTTGAGGGAAGAGGAGTTGGCCTGGAGAGAGGCAAGCTGGTTTCAGCTCGGCGGTTAACCGAATGGGACAAGACGGTTTTCCACAGTCAAGCTGCTGTGCAGAGTCCACCTTCATTCCACTCTTTCTGGATCTCTGCCAGATTCTTGAATCTTCCCTGTTTGATAATCCAGTGAAGGCCACGGTCATCTCCTCTGCTAGTGCATCTTCTACTGCCACATTTTGCCCTTCAGCTAGACTTTCCAATGATATGCTTGGACACAGCACTCTGTGAACAGCCAGCCTATTAAGCTATGAAATTTTCTGGTTTATTCATCCAATGGAGGGTATCAAAGATGCTCTTCTGGCCAGTTGTCAAGTCTGCAGTCTTCCTCTCAGTAAACCTACCTGAGACAATTGAACCAAAGTGTAGCAATTTAATGACACCTGGGAAAACCTGCGCAGGTGCTTTGAGTTTAGTAGATGAGTTGTGTGTGACACTGTTTAAAACATTCATGCCCTGTAAAATTTGGGCTGATAACAGTATTCAAAATTTTGTAATTCCTGTTTTTGTGGGTTTTATGAGCTAGAAGCAGGGACATATCAAGCTTTCAAAATGTGGGAGTGTTCTGGGATGGGGAGGCCAAGTTATAAATAACATTTAATCAGCTTAATACAGTTTAATCTGACAAGTGTGTGTGTGGGGTTGGAATCATGTGAGCCCCACAAAAACACATGAATCCTCTTTTTCTTGAGGAGATGCAAAAAGTCAGACTTACACTGATGGACATAGTTACTTATCTGTAAATACCTAAAGAAATATAATAGCAAAAGAGAAAGTATTTCTCTTAACTGGATAAATAAAGCAAGCTGTTTGTTAACGTATAAATATTTTATGGTGACAATGCTTTTTAGTCTCTAGCAATTAAAAGTTGCATTTGAGAGAGATGGGAGGTTTGCTTCTGGTAGACTGGAGTATGAAGCATGAACAGGTGTCTGGTTATCTACAACCCTTCCTGATTTGCTGCTATATTTTCATACAAGTCAAGACAATTAGATTAATCACATTTGTGTTTGCAGGTAGTTCATACGTTGAAAAAAAGAAGTGCAAGAAGTGAACTGTTTATGATGTCTTCTTTACAATGGCAACCCAAGCAGAAGTATCCATGGAGATTTCCATTTTGTAACTTTTCTGCCACTAAGGTAGGGCTCTCAAGTTTGCTGCCCAGTAATAGTTCACAAAATATGGTAGGCAAAACTCCGCTCTCTCTTTTTTTTGTGAGGTTTTGATATTCTATTAGATTTGAAAGTCCATTTAAAAGGCATGAGTATGGAATCTAGTGTTTTGAAGTATGATTTAGTCAAGAATATGGGGAGATTTTGAAAGAGATAAAGGAGTCTCGGCAGACTGACCATTTTGATAACATTGCCACTACCCACTAATGAAAGTGGGAGAGTGTGCCATTTATCAATGTTACATCTTTACCAAGAAATTACATTTTAAGTATAATTTAGGGTCATTTGGCAAAACTAGTCCCAGATACTTGAGTTATCCATAATTTTGAAGGGATTTGCAAAAAAATTGTTAATGTGATAACCTGGAGGCAAGAATTCACATTTTTGCCAGTTCATTGTTTATTCTAAAATTTCACCAAAGTTATTTTATGAGATCTAATAGAATTTAGATTTAGACTGTTTGTGTTGTGATAAAACATTGCCACTACGTCTCAATATAATGAAAGATGGTGATCTATAATCCATACAGGGTTGAGAGAAAGGATGTTGCTGAGTGCGAAGAGTAAGAGCTTCAGTAGCCATTGTAAAGAGCAGAGGGCTAAATGGACAGCCCTGTTGCATCCCTCTTTATAATGCAAATAGTGTTTAAGTGTTTTGATTCGTTAGAATGCAAGAAGTAGGGTAAGCATATGATATTTAAATCCATGAAATGTACATGGTACCAAATCCAACTCCTCCAACACCAGCCACATCATTAGCCAGCTGATCAAATGATTTCTCTGCATCTAAACAAAGAACAGCCACTTTATGGCCCTTCTCATAATAAAACAGTGTGTTTAATGACCCTCTGACATTGAAGAAACAAATTCTTTAAGGAAGGAGCCAAGTCTGGTCTGTAATATTGTATTCAATCTGTTAAATCTGCTAAAAAGTTTGTAAAAAATATTATGTCAGTGTTTAGCTATGCAGTTGTCATGTCTGAGATGCCTCGCTTATGCCTCCAGTGGATTCCATCACCAGAGTACTAGTACATAATTTCCGTACCATCAGAAGTGACGTCATGGTTTGTGTAGGTCTGAGTCTGGTGCCGGGCAGCTCAGCTGTTTCAGTTTAGTTCTCTCCTCGCATGTCAGCTGGGTTGCCCACAACAACATGACAGCAATAGAATGGAAAAATGAAGGGTTCATTTTATGTCAAAATACTGAGATCTTAGTTTTTTGAATGAATGAGAGCTGCAGAGAATACGCTGCATGGGCGGTTTTTCTATATAATTCTGTCATAACCAAATTGGCCAGCACACTTACCATTGGGAAATTATTTTATAGCATCCAAAGACTCCTGAATAGAGATATTACCTATTGCCATGTATCGCTCAATTTGGGAAGATTCAGAACTATGGCATTTAGCAGACACTTTTATCCAAAAGGTCTTCATTCCCTAACTTCTGGGGCAGTCTCCCTGGAACAACTTGGGCGTAAGGGTCTTGCTCAGGATCTCAGTGGTGGTATGATGAAAGAAGGATTCAGTCACATGACCCCTTGGTCCAGAGGCAAGTATTCTACCCTCTAGGCCACCACCACCCCCAGATCCAGCCAGAAATGCTTCCATTTGCTGATAAATAGAGTCGTTTGCAATACTCCCTAAATCATTAAAGTACACTCTCAGGATCAGTAATCATCTCTCGCTTAACTGTTCAGACAAAATGGTGTAATATTCATACTTCAGTTTGAGAATATTTTGTAAAGTAGATTGGATGGGGAAGATTTATGGGTGATTTCAAAAAGTCTTTTTCCATTTATAAGAGGTGTCTTTGCTTTTTTTTTTTCTTTCTTTCAAAGAGTAGTGACAGAAGAACACGTAAGATATATTTCTGCTTCTTATGGTTAAGGTCAAGAAACAGTAAGATTGGGAAATGATCAGGGTTAAAATATTGATATGTGGAGGGGATCACATTTAATATCAAATAAGAGTCTAGTAAGAAATACTAAATTAAAATATAGCATGTCTACATATATTCACTAATAAAGGTTTGTATAACTTTAGTGACAGCTGATGGTAATTGATTTGTCTGGGCCAACTTATCCAAAAATTTTCAAAGTTATCTTATATAAATAATTGGGGTGGAGCCGAACACAAATACGGTATTCGGAAAGGCACAAATAACGTGTTTTTTTACAAATACTGTATTCGGACAAATACTTATGTTGTATGCTCCCCCCATGCTGCTCCCCGTCCCCACACACTGCTCCTGGGTACCGTCCCCACACACTGCTCTCCGGGTGCAGAATTCATGGCTGCCGCGGCTTCACTTGATGAATGGGTTTAAAAGCAGAGGAGGAATTTCGTGCTGTTCAAACTGTGTGCAGTGGTGTGTTCACATATGACCGATTGATCACTTTCACTTTTAGATATTCCGCCGCCCCCGCTCCCTCCAATCACAGGCTCAAGTTCAGATTCGGGTGGGTGGACGGAGTTTGTGCTGCATTATGAATTTTACTCGAATACAAATACAAATACGAATAATTTTCCCTCTTAACAAATACAAATAGAGATACGAATAGTGGCTGCTGTGCACACCCCTAATAGATAACATGCCTATTTATATAGTGTAAACCCTAAATATGACCCAAAAATATAAAGGTAAACCTGTTTTTTTACTGCACAGTTTACACTGGACAGCTGTCTGGAAGTGCTAGAATGTAAAATACAGATATTACAACTGTATAGATTTCTTTGGTATAAGCAGGGTGAATGTAGACAAAAAAATATTTACAAAAATACAGGGCTTTAGGAATAACAAAGCAAAAAACTATCTCAGGGGTAGTTCCGGACTGCAACTGCAAGGGATGCATCAAAGTGCTGCAGCCAATCAGCGGCAAGGTGAAATAAATAGCATTCTAGAATTGGCTAAATTCAAACCTCCGTACAAGGGTATTTCACTTTCCTAAGCCGTGCTTTCTTTGTGTTCTCTGGACAGTACCATAACATCTATATTTACTTGTATACGAAAATGTAGCTGAATTTTCATTTA
>JBBMFX010575035.1:0-14483 GCA_037832545.1 Rhabdalestes septentrionalis | reverse complement strand
TATATATATGATTTACAAATGATTTATAACCAGGGTTTTCATCAGTTTAAAAATTAATATGCAGTTATAAAGAAGTTATAACTGCTGATACAGGCTATTTGGTAAGATCTCAGATCTTGCTGGTTGCTGAGCTTATATTGTCTCTTTGTCAGGCAGAATGTACATCTGTCACATTTGAAGGTCTTTCTTCACATGCTACTACCATTAAAACGGCAGATCTTGCGAGTGAGTCTGCAAAACTATATTCAAATGCTTATTAATGGGTTGTAGACAGATTTATAAACTGTCTACAACCTGATTACAACATAATTATAAATCATATATAAACTCTTTAAAAGGGTAGTCTTATTGTAAAGTCGTACTGTTGTATCTAATTGTAGGTCATAAGGTGATATTAGGAAACTCTTGGTTCCAAATAATCCAAACTTAAAACTATAGAGAAAGACAAAACAGCATCAACTTAATCAAATTTTCCAGGAGCTTAATCATTAAATTCAAATTCATGTTTCCAGGCTGCCCGGTGGGTAAAACCCTGCAGAATTTGCAAAGACCTGCAACCCAAAGTTTACTCCGAGTTTCTGAGTGCATCGGCATCTTACCGCTGCAGTGTTTTGTAGTGGAAATGTTATCATGGCAAACCAACCTTGTCTCTAGTGTGACTTCCCATGATTTCCCTTTATTGTTCACATTTACCCTAAACTCTTTCCAACACAGCAATTACCATCGGTCAGCCCAGACTGAAGTCATTAAAAGCATATTAGAAGCATGAGGGGCTTTATTCTGTTCAGAGTTTAGCCTATACATCAAATGCAAACAATGCAGCTGTGAACAAAAAAAAGGAAACAGCCACTCAGAAACTGGAAGAGGCTGATTTCATGCGCAACTTAAAAGTCTCCTCTGATGTACTCGGAGAGGGATTTTTTTGCAGGAGTGCTGTTGTACTGGTTCTATGCATTGAACATGTTTCTCTCTCTTCTTTTGTTGTTTTGTACTGTTGCTCAATGCACATTGTGCTTCCTGCCATTATTAGTACTTTTCTCCACTCTCATAAAGGGGCATTCCACCCATTACTGCAGAATTTCCTGCATAATTAAACAGTTATGATTTAAATAAGTTTAGATTGGTTTGACGTGAAATATTCTGTATTAGTGAAAACTTACCAGAGTTGTTAAGTGATGGCAGATGGAACCAGTCATCTGAAGCGTTTAATGCCTCTCAGAAAGCTTATTCATAGAAACGTATTTACATGAATGCACTTCCTCGTGCCCTAGACCAGTGGTCCCTAACCTTTTTATCTCCACAAACCAGTCAATGTTGGACAATTTAAATGCGAACCCAGGTAAAATTGGCAAAAGTCGGACAGTGAATAAAAGATTGTTCAGACAAAGATAATAACAATTTCCATTTTGATTTAATGCATTGACAAGATTATGGTTTTTGGCATTGTTATTACTGTTCTCCAATCTCTTACATGGAAATTCCATCCATTACGGCAGAATGTTCTGTATAGTTAAATGGTTATGATGTGAACAAAGTCATTCAGGTATGTTTGATGTGTATTAGAGGAAACCTATCAAACCAGATTTATTAACAGTGGCCAGACGTCTCTAAAAGTTTATTCATGGTAAGTTATTTGCATGAATAGACTACCTGGAGTCCTAGACATAGTTTTATGACAGAAAGATGTAAAGAGTCTAAGTGGCTTTGTTTCCATTTTAATCGGAATTTTTTATAAATAAAAACAAAAAAATTAGAAATGTAATTAAAATTCTAAAAATAATAGTCATCTACTGAAGGAAGACTCCATGAAGTGACATGTCATCAATGTCTCAGTAAAATTGCCTCTTGGTATGGCTCTCTTGGGTCAGGGCAACACGTTCTCATTAAAAAAGCGCCCACCCCTTCACTGAAGGGCATCGCTACGCAGTCTGCATTTTCTCCCTTTATTGCCCTTTGGCTGCCAAATTCTTTTGAAAGTGCTGCATTTCCAAGAGTATTTAAGTGTAATTAGGGGAAAGTACATGCAGTGTGGTGAAGAGGTCCATCAGTGCTGTTGACTTATTAAAGCAGACGAATGCAAAGTCAGTGTCTGTGACTGTGGCGTTCATCTTACATCTACAGATGATTAGCCCGAAGTCATGACTCCCACATGCTTATTTCTTATTACTGAACATATAAAGATTTAGAATTATGAAAATTGAGACATTTAGCAATGTCACTACAGAACAAAGTCTAGTAAAATGTAAAAGGCCTCCCATGTCCCAAGGCACCAGGGCCTATTAAAATTGCAAACTGCAGTAAGTGAGGGTGAAAATCCCCTGGGCTGTTTGGTCCGGATGATTTTTCCCTCGCACATCAATGAGATAAAGGGCTTGAATGAGTGTGCCCATTCATTAACAAGTCAAAGTCCAGAAAAAGCTCCAGTATATCAGAGCATCCCTCCAATTAAAAGTGATGCGAAAAAAGTCATGACATCTGCATTGTATTGGCCAAGACTCAAGTATTTTCGAAAATGCTGTCTGAATTTTGGGCTGTTACATTAATAAAGTGGCCCTGGAGGCGACACTCCTCAAAGGAAGTGATTGCGGTGCTTATCTGTATTTTCCCTGGGCTCCGGTGACAATTGATTTCCAATAGCCTGCAGCCTTGAGCCGATGCTCTGGACTGGCATGGACGTGACCCTCAGCGCTTTCAAGGAAAACAGGAAAAGGTTTTTTCACGTCAGAATCTCTCAAATCCGTTGCCTTTCCAATTTTCCCTTCAACAGCTTTTTTTTCGCCCCTTCCTATAGCCTGCCTGATTGGTTCTGCTATTGGCTTTGCATATCTATTCACACCAAGTCATAGGAACTGGCGATCTGTTTGATGTTGTACATCTCATTATCATATGTTGTACAGTTTTACAAAAAAGAAAACTGGCCAACAAAGGGTTCTTTGTGTGATGCCATAGAAGAACCACATTTCCTATATGTGTTTTTCGTCTGTGTGTCACTGTTTTGCTGCCTACTGAGAGGCTTTCCGATTTTTCAGCGCTTGTCCCCACTTCCTAAAACCTCTCTGATTGGTTTTGCTATCTGCTTTGCATATCTGTTTAGACCAAGTCATGGGGGCTGGCAGTGAATATTTTATGGTTAAAAAAAAAAAAAAGAAAAATTGGCAACAAATGATTTTTTGAGCAACGCCACAGAAGAATCATATATGTTTTCTTCATAGAACTGTGTGAGTGTGGCAAACCTTTTTTAAGGTGATGTAAACCTGATAAAAAAAAATACATGTACAATTTCCATGTGTGCCTCCTTTCCCTGGCTTTATTTGTTAATGCTTCACTGCACTGCAAATGCACAGTCTCTCTTAGTGGAACCTGAGTTTAAGAAGGCTTTTATGAAAGAAAACGTCTGACCATCGTGGAAGTCGCTAAATATTGCGATGGCTGCTGGCAGGAACCCACTCGCTCGCACCTGCGCTGGGCCGGGCTCAGGGGTGATGAGGCGTCTGACTTGGCTGTCACTTTCATTTGTGACACCCAGACTGAGGGTCTGAGGAACTCGCTCGACAGATGCAGCATCCACTTTTCTTGCTTCAGTGGCTCCATCAAACCAACCATCCTCCGTGATGTTTTCCTGCCCACAGGGGCGGCTGCAGAGCGAGAGCGAGCGCGAGCAGCCGAGAGGTCGGGAATGGAATGAGACAGGAGAATGTTTGGGTAGTCGCTTTGCTCATTTGGATGAGAGCATTATTCAACACTCGCCTAAAGATTTTTGTTATATTTTTAAATAAAACAAAGTTTTATTTTTTATGAAGACTGACTTTGTCTCATCCAAGTGTTTTTCTCTCTGGAGATCTGAAACATGTATGACAAATGTAGAAATTGAAGACATCAGGAGGGGGGCCAATGCCTTTTCACGTCTGAGGGGATCTCCAGCGGTAGTCAAAAATAGCTGTCAGTGAATCTTTTTCTTTCTCCTCATGGAGGAGCTGAGTTTGATGTTGGCTCGCTGTTCTCTTAATCGCTCCACCCCTACTGTGGGACCCCACTGTTAGCTGTAACTGGTCCATTCAAGGCTGTAGATGTCTTCCTTCTCAAGTTTCTTTTATGAAGCTGTTTACTTCTTTGGAATGAAATATCCATGAAACGTCACAGTAGTTTAACAGGGCAGCTCAGTGTTCGGAGAAGCATGCTAACAGTGGCAAAACATGCCCCACCAAGTGCCCTCAATGATCTAGGATTGCTGCAGGTTTGCTGTATATAACAGCAGGATCCATAATATCCTGCCCCCGGTGAGAACATGGCCAGTTGTTTCTCTTGTGGATTTCTGGCTGCACATTATGGCAGCATTGCTAGCGATCAAACTAGCCAGGCTAGCCTGAAAACATAATCTTTCATTTTAGAAATGGGGCCTTAACTGGCTGATCTTCTCAGGATGCTTTCATTTTTAACACCACTTTATCTTTCATTTATCAGAATCCCTGGAGTTGCGCCCAGTATTTTGGCTGGCCAGTCTGAAAGGCTTTTACAGCTTGCTAAGGAATGTTCCATAAGGACACGTCCTCAACCCTATTCATATTAGTTGTCTTTATTTTTAGCATCAAGTTGTCTATTAGCATAGATTCCTTTCGCTTGTGTTTAGTTTGGATGACTTGCAAAAGTCAGAAAAATTACATAGCCTGAGAGCTAAAAAACAGAAAGTTTGATTAGCATGAGTAGATTAGATCATTAATTGTGGTTGTGGTTGTGGTTGTCGTTGGGAAAAGACACTAATTTCCCCTGTGTGTGTGCGTGTGTGTTTGGGTGATTTGACAATCAATGGTGTAATTGCCCCAAACACTAGTGTTATTATTATTCCTCTCCTATCCGCATTGATATTCATGTCAGAGCTTTACGATGTGCAGCTTACCCTTGAAGATGAGTCAACAGGTCATGGGTCAGAAGGCCAATATTCATCATAAACACCTTATGAAGGATTTCCAGAAATAGAATATCCTTTTCTCTGTCAACTTTAAACCCATTATATTCTCTAGTACCACAAATTTAAGAGGGCTGGAAGTACATATGTATTCATATAATTCCATGTTTCCACACTAAGACTAGTTATGGACTGAGTTACACAGTTACTTCGCATTAATTGGAAACATTTTATAGTTTGGCCACCAAAACCCCCCCAAAAAACAGGTTTCTGAATGCCTGGCATCTTTGAAATACAGCATTACTCATATTTACTTTTTCAACTGGATTTTGTTGTACCATAAACTTCTCTTGTACAGCCCACCCTGGCTCTTCTTAAACTTAAGCATGCATTTGACTTTCATTGTCATAGTTGCTAAATTTGGCTTGCTGGCAGGGTGCCAGGCTCCTAATGTATTTAATGTTCGATTCGGGAGCCTTTCAGACCTTGAACTGCATGTCCAATATCCTGAGCTCTTTGTAATCATAAACTAGCCAATTAATGTAAAAGCTTTGGGGAACTTCTCAATGCAGCGATAGTGACATTTTGCGCAGCTGTATATGGAACAGGGCCCATTATTGCGCTGAACAAGAGCCAGGGGCTTTTAAAGCAGGGTTGAGTGAAGGTGATCAAAGTGGTGTCTGCGAGGCTACCGAGCCTCAGGTGGCATCCCTGCTGTGCACCGCATCTGTTCGGGTTGTGTGGAGTGCGAAGAGAGCAGCCGCTAGCCCAACTAGTTGCTGCACTGTGACTGGACACAATTCCTTTTATCTGTACAGCCTAAGTGGAGGATACAGCATCAGCAAATACTGTTGCTTCAAGGAGCTTTCTTAAAATCCAGGAAGTTTTACAGTTCCAATCTCGTTTACCAGCTTCCTTAGTACTGAACCTAGAAGAATTGTTTGTTGCTACAATATGACTAAAAGCCAACAGCCAACTTTCCATTGAGCTCACTTGTGTTGGTTCACTTTACTTTAATTGATATTTTTATTTATATACGATGTGGACAAAAAGCATTGGGATACACCTCTTAATTCAGGATTTGGGCTAGGGGCCTTACTTAAGTGGGAGAACTTGCACAATTGGTGACTGACTAAATACTTTTTTGCCCCACTGTATGTATGGTGGTTCCTTTTTTCAGGAATGCTTTCTGGTCCTGCCTCATCCATTAGGTTATCATGATATCTACTAGAACTTAGCCACTGACCTGCTGATTCTATGACATTGAAAAATAATCAATTGAATTACATTTGAATTAAAATGTATATGCTTTTAATTTTTTAAATCTTTTATTATATAATTATGAATTTATCTTTGGTTTTCAGTTTTATCGACCTCATCACACACATTTATACACAGTTACACCAAACCTACAATAACCATACACTCCTCTATGACCCCATTGCACCTCCTTGTGCCCTTTCAGAGTCACAATAAATCCATGTTACAAATGTTATGCAACAATATATTTTGGCCCATTACCCACCACTGCACATTTCAACATCAAAAATGTGGCATTTGTTTTTATCAATCCACGTAGCTACAGCGTATTTCCTCCTTGCAAAAAGAAAATTCAACTGCTAGAGGTACAAATTAATCCTTCTAAACATCTAACATGCACCAAATAGCCCTAAATTATCCACCTGAGGATAAGAGCTACAGTTCATACACTATTGAATCTGACACTTTTCTTTGCCTGTCTGATTACACACTACTCAGAAGTAAATAATTCTAAGCTCCTAGTTTCACAGCAGTCTTCACCAAGTGGAGCGATTTGATTTTAATTTTAACTGAAAGGTTACCCAGCAGTACAGTACCTTAAAATGCTAATAGAATGGTTTAATAAAAGGGTTGACCCACATTTGACAGCCATAACCTGAGTCCAAATTTTCAATATCATGTTCCCAGTGTATCTCTTGAGTGTCATGACCGACTTACTAACGCTAACCATGCCCCCATCCATAGGAATGGCTGGAGCATTGAGCCTGACCTGCTGCATTTGTTTTGCTTTAACCTGCATCTCTGACTAGATTCACCTGCACCTCATGTATCTGTGCCATGTAGATAAGATAAGAAAACACCAAACTCTGAAAAACAGATGTGTCCCAATACTTTACATAACCCCTGCGATTGCTGGGGGTTTGCCAAGCATACACATATATATAGATATATAGATTTTTTTCGTAAATCTATGTATATATATATGCTTCTGAATTTTTTTTCATTTAAAATTCAGCTTAATACTTTTCCCTGTAACAAAATGTAAAGATGAACTCATATTCGTACTGTACAGTTTACACTTAACTCCCAGAGTGCTAGAATGTAACATATTGATAGACTGTAATTCATGCACGCACGTTTCTTTGCTATGTGCTGTTGTTTTCTTTGGTATAAGCAGCTAAATACAATAATACATTTATTTAATTTACAGTAAGAAAAATACAAGGCTTTAAGAAAACCAAAACAAAACACAAGATCACTCAAAAAAACACACAAGATAGCTGCAAGCGGAAACTGTTCTGATGTGGGAGGGCTGGACTGCAGCTGCCAGAGATGCGTCACATGGCAGCAGTCTTTCAGTAGCAAGGAGAAATTAAAAATTTGCTCGGATTGGCTACAAAATTGTTACAAAATTAGTAAATGATACTTTTTCAAATGAATGTACACAATGAAGCATCTTCAAAGATTCTGTTCATCCTCATGCCTTCCAGCTGTTTACATATCAGTGTTTTGTCTTTCTGTCTGTCTGTCTACCCTACTTTGTCAGGCCAACACAAATCTTGCACCTTTCCAGCAACAAAGAGGGACACTAACATCTGTGCTTTCTGGATGCTCTTTAATGGGACACTACTTTAAGTATTTCCTCTGAGGGTTAGGAACATCAGAAAGTTTGCTCCAGAAACTTTATTGTCTTTGTTTGGTGTTTCCTGTCATTTTCACTAAATGAAACAGTATCACAAATAAATCCAGCAAGCTCAGCGCCTTTGTGATTCCAGCTGAGAACATGACATTGAGTTTTGATTAGACTTAAAAATAGGTGCTTTCAGAGGTAAAACCCTATTGGACAGAGTTTCACAAAGCACTGAAAAGCATAGGTAATATTGATCTCCCTTCACAGTTCTTCACACTATTTTTAGTTAAATCGGGTTTTTACAAAAGGAGTTCTGATAAATGCCTGTTTTGGTATTTTGACAAGTACTTGCAAAAAAGCATCAACCAACAGGACCCAACAATACAAGATTGGATAGAAATAGTAAATGATATTTACTCTCTTTGTCTTCAGAAAATATATTAGACAAACTCTGGACCAAGTTATATATTATCATTATATATAGGTCCATTAAGTCCAGATATTTGGAGATTTTTGAGTTTTTATAAACTACATACATTTTTTCTCCTAAATTCCAATGAAAATATTGTTCTTTAAAAGCATAATTTTAAGGGAAATGACAAAACATCAAAATATGAGAAATGGTGCCATGTTTACAGAACTTGAATAATTCAAAGAAAACAAATATTTAGTTCATTCTTAAACTAAATGGCAATAATTACCTTTGACAAACTTCTAGTAGTGTTTTACCATCCAGCTGGTCACACTGTAAAAGGAGAGTGTTGATCACAGCAGTGTTTTTTTATACTGTTCCTCATTAAATAAAGTGATTCTGGTTATCAGTACCTCATAAAGCACTTTGGCATGCTTTACATTGTATAAAGATCAGGATGTTGTTTCTCCTTTTCTTCCATCAGACTTGTGATATATATATATATAATTATGTTTCAAAAATTTAAATACAGAATCAAAAAACTAAAATAGCATCACCACTTTTTAAATCTTTGGTTTCAGAAAGATAAGAAGATCAGCTGGAAAATATAACAAATTTTTCTCTCTCTTTTAGTGTTAGTAGCTGTTTCTAGCTGAACTTCCCCTTCAGCCCGGTGCTTTAGCATGGCATGCTCTGTGAGGCTTTGCGATTACTCAAGTGTTTTTATTACCAAGACTTTTCTTACAGTTCTTGCAAAGGGCCACAGGTGAAACCCAGACCCAGCTCATGCGTTTTGTCGACTAATCAAGGCCAAAGTGATAAACCACTACCAGCCAGCCTGCTGCAGTTTGTGTATCCACAAATACCTAAAGATGCATGGCACATGTTCCTCCTAACCCATATTGTATGCTGTGGAGGGCACAGATTTCAGCCCTGACGAAAGAGCTTGTCTGGAAGCACTAAAGGCTAAAGGAAAGCAGGGCTATAAATATCCTAATGCTGTCACTTTCAGAGAAATGGACTAAATTTAGCCCCAGCAGATCCAGCATGGTATCAGCGATTTCTTAGAGTATCGGCATATTACTTGGAATAAATCTGCATAGATGATGTTACCAGGCTTTGGACAGGAGCAGGAAGATGAGGAATAAACACTCTCCTGAAGCAAATAGGACACAGGGTAAATAAAATGCGTGATGATTTTCCTCAAGCTTTCTCTGCTTTTATGCCTCCTAGCACGGTCCTAATGGAGAGTGTCCATTCAGGAATAAACACAAGAGTGCTGTAGTTGCCGAGGGCCTCTGTTTAGACCTGATGTGCTGGCTGATACAGAATCATAGCACTTAAAGCTACTTTTCCGTTATTTCGGCTTTCATGTGAATGGGCATTTGTAGCTGCACAAGTCTATAAAACATAAAAAAGGGGATGTTGGTTGAGACGGCAAATAGAAGCTGTTTACTGTTATGTACTGGTAATACATAACAGAATTTTCTCACTGGATCCTATAAAACAAAGCAAAAAATTTAATAAAAAAAACAATCAAAGAATAGCTCTGGTAAAACACCATGCCCTGCTCCTGGCAGTGGTTGCCAGATATTTTTCCAACAGACACTGTCTCTGTCTCCTTGTCTGGGAGATGAATAGGCTTTCAAAATGAACTCCTGTTCTCTTTAATGACCTGTAATCCATTAGTTTAATCCGCTGTGGTCTACTGCAAGAATTTGCCTGGCGTTTTCCAACATAAACTGTGTAATGATCTTCTTTATGAGCCTGCTTCAAAAGCCGACATGGTTAATGACTTTTTAATGACTGACAAAGAGAACAAACTTTCAGTGCAAAACAAAGCTTCTCCATCCCTCGTGTGCATTTTGCTTGTCATCTCTACTAAAATGAAATGCTCAAAAATCATTCTGAGTGGTTTGCAATAAAATGTTTCTTGTGGGTCAGAGCTGTGTGTGATAGAACCCAGACCTCTGAGAATTACGTGCTCATGAATTTTATGTTGGTGAACAATTCCTATTTATTCAATTTATTATGATTAGCACAAAATTGTCCTGAAAGTTTGATTTCAATCCAATTCAATTCTGTTTTAAGTGCATTTATGTAAAACATTAGCTTAAAATATTGCATTTACTTCATCAGTTTTAGTTGTTAATGGATTTGAACGTACAGATTTTGTAAGAATTTCATAATTTTTGCCCATAGTCACTCACTACACACTAGAAGTGTCTTGTATAGATGCACTGCCTCTCCACTTAGTTTGGCCATTTGTCTGTATTGCACAACCCTGTTCTGCCCTGTTCTGCCCTGCACTGACCCTGTCATCTGATGCATAGGACTGTACATGCAAGTGCACATTTCTGTAGATCCTAGTCTTTCTGACAGCCAGAATGAGCAAACTGAGCCTCGAGGTATGGAGGCTTTTTTTTTTGCTCACAAATAAATGTATCTGTATATTTAAGCTTCCAAATGTGGACAGTATAAACCATGCAGTCTCACATTTTATATTTATATTTACTATATTGACCTCAACTGATGGTGTTAAGTACTAAAAATTCAGATTTATTTCTATGTGACCACTTTATACATGTTTTGTTGACCAGTTCATGCGAGAAAATGCCTTTTAACCCCTACATCTTTTTAACCCCAGCCGTTTGTACTGAAATAATCAAGAGTGTTTGAGCCAGACTGCTTTTTGAATACTAAGCAGCCAATCATATAATGACAACACAGATAATGGTCATTTTGAGCCCTGCTGTCTTGCTGGTGCGCTTTGATGGTTTGTGCTTTTACAAAGCTTGAATCTTTTAATTAGAATTTTTATTAAATTTAAAAATAGGTGCTGTGCATCACACCATTTACAAAACCTTCAGTTTCAGAAATATTAGAATAATTTTTCCGGCTATCATATTATGTGTCATACAAGTACTGTCATTTTTTTATATTTAATATAAGGCCCGTCTTTTCTCTTTTTTCCAGGAAATAAATATATATTTTTTAATGAACTGATCCAACCAGTCTGCCCATTGTTTTTTATTGAGAGCGTCATATTTTGTATTCATTGTTTTTTGCGATGTCACAAATCCAACACATTTAAATTGATCAGACTCTTCGACCTGTAGCAGTTCTGTTAATGACAAAGTAATAAAAGGTGTGTAATGTTAAAGGCACAGCCTGTTCAATTCCATGGCATGGTTGGAAAATGATATTTTTGGTACATAAACCAGCATGACAAAGTCAAAATAAGATATAAACTTTTTAATGCTTATTGTACAACAAATATCTCCTTGAACCTATTTATTTCTATGTAACCAATTATACCTGTTTTGTTGACCAGTTATTTTGAGAAAAACACTCCAGATAAAACACTGCTCATAGGACTATTCACGAAAATAATATTTTGTTTATATGTTCATGTGTAGTGATGTGACATTGATTTCATGATGTCCTAAAAAATGACGCATTTAATATATAAATACACAAGGTAGAGTCCTTAACTGTTCTTTTTATTCAAAAATTGCCTGTTCAAAATTATTGCCATATTTAATATTATTACACTGCAGGGCAGTAGCTGCCATCCTAACTAATGTGATCTAATACATCAATCAACCATAACATAAAACCACCTGCCTAATATTGTGAATGTACCTTTTATTCCACCAAAACAGCAATGGCCCTAAGCATGAAATCCACAATACCTCTGAAGATGGGCTGTGGTATTTGGCACCATGACTTAAGCAGCCGATCCTTTAAGCCCTGCAAGTTGTGAGATGGGGTCTCGTTTGTCAAGCTCATCCCACAAATCCTCAGTTGAATTGAGATCAGTGGAATTTGTAGGCTGAGTTAACACACTGAGCTCTTGGTAATGTTCCTCAAACTGTTCCTGTTTGTGGTGTGGTCGGGCGTATTTCCCTACTGAAAGATGCCACACCGTTACCCTGAAGGGGTGAACTCAGTCTGCAATAAAGTGTTTATGTAGGTGGTACTCGTTAAAGGGGACATATTATGCAAAACTCGCTGTAGTTATAATAGATATATGGGCTGTACAAATCATGATGCACAAATCACCCTCACATAAAGAGATATCACCAGCTTTATTCTTGACAGTTTCAGGCCCTTTCAAAATGAGCAGTTTGGACAGAAGGCCAGGGGTGTTGTCCCACAAGGCCAATTTGCATAGAACTGCCCCTTATCCGTTGAGACCCCACCCACTAGATTAGTTGATCCGCCAATTTTCTGCTAGTTTTAGGAGCATGGATAACCCGAGTGCTATGTCCACAGGCACAGGCAAGTCACTCATGAAGTGTTGTGTTGTTGGCTGCAAAGAACAACACAAATCCCTACAAACAAAAACTGTGTGACTCATTTTTAATGACCATGTCCCAGCAACAATCGGTTTCGTTCCACCTTAAAAAATTCCACTCTAAGTATTCAAGGTGGAATGGAACATTTGAATAAGGTGCTGTGAATAAAGAGCTAACTTCAGCATCATGTGGGATCTGTACCTAATGTCCATGACAAGTCAGTAGATGAGGGAGATATAAGTACTTTAGTATAATGACGTTTGTGTTTCCATCACAGTTAAGTATGCTAGCTTGTTCATCTTATTTAGTTTTGTAAGCATGGGATGGGTGGGGCCCACAAGACCCCACAATACCTATCACTTTGGAGATGTTCTGGCCCAATCGACTAACAGTCACAACCTGACCCATGTCAAAGTCATTCAGACCCTAATATTTTACCAGTTTTCCTGCTTTCAGCACATCAAATTCAGGAACTGATTTTCACTTGCTACCTGATATCTCTTGCCTTTTGATAAGTGCCAGTGTAGAGAGATAATCAGTGTTACTCAATTCATCTCTCTGTGGTTTAATGTTTTAGTGTGTGTTCGGTTAAGGAAGTAGAGAGCACTTTGTGATTCAGCTTCTGCTTTTCCTTGGTTTTCTTTGATGGATAAGAGATTGATCTCCACCTGCCTTAATGATGTGTGTGCCCCAATCCTACCACCCATCTAAAAAGGTCTCTGGCTCTTGCTGCAGAGTGTCTTACGCATCCTGAGGGCTTGATGGCCCACTAATTAGCATTGCATTCTTTCTTCAGACAGACAACAATCTCCTCATACAAAGCTGTATAACAAGCCACATTACTGAAGACGTGTTATTTGTTACTGTCCATCAAGCCTCTTTCTGGCATTCAGGTTGTACACCAACTGTCAGTGTGGAACTGGAAGCCTCTCAGTATTTTGGTTGCATGCTGTGGTAAAAGGTCACTGCCATAAAGCATATTTTATCACTGGCTATGATATAAGGCTTTGTCATGCTTGCCTTAGACAATACTGCCTTAAAAAGCCATTACTGCCAAACTCGGTTGGACCATGTCATTTCCTGTGGTTTAGCCCATTTATACAAACTACAGTAAAGCCCATTCCTCAGCATGACAGCTGTTCAACCTGGACCTCCCACCACGGCCAACTGTGACCTTAAAGGGCTGAAGCTGAGCTGCAGAAACAGTCCAGTTTGAATTCTGAATCTTGTCATTTATAAATGTATGCATATTCAGCCTGCATCCTTTTAACCCCACCTGTTTATACTGAAATCATCAGGACTGTTTCAGCCAGTCTACTTTTTGAAAACTAGGCAGCGAATCATATAATGACAACACAGATAATGGTCTTTTGGAGCCCTGCTGTCTTGTTGTTGCATTTTGATGGCTTATACGTTTTGCAACCCTTTAATCATTGAATTAGAATTTTAATTAGATTTAAAAATAGGTGCTCTGCATCACACCATTTACAAAATGTTCAATTTCAGAAACATTAGAAGATCGGTTGGACGTTGGATTGATTGCTTTCATTTAGTTTTGGTCACTTTTTCTGGCTGTCATATTATGTGTCATACAAGTACTGTGATTTTTTTTATCTGATATAAATCTCTTCTCTAAACTTTTCCAGAAAATAAATAATAAATAATCAAACTGATCCAACCTCACTGCACAGGCTTTCCAGTTCTAAGGCATAAGGTTGGAAAATTATATTTTTGGTACCTAAACCAACATCTCGAAGCCACAATAAGATTTAGGGCCCGATTTTCACGGTCAGTCGCGCATTGTCTGAAGTCAGAAGCGCTGTTGTCTTTGGGGGAGGGGCCAGCGCAGAACGCTAAAATGCCCGTAAGAAAAATGAACAATGGTCCTGATGGATAGTTCAAATGGGTTGTCTTAAATGAGTAAATTAGTCATGGGTGTGTTTTGGGCATAGCATGCAATGAACCAATCAGAGTTCA
>JBBMFX010575026.1:0-14483 GCA_037832545.1 Rhabdalestes septentrionalis | reverse complement strand
ACACACACACACACACACACACACACACACACACACACACACACACACACACACACACACACACACACAAATATACACACAGTAATAGCTGTTTTAGAATGCTGCGATATTTAAACAGTTTTAAATATGTCACAGAATCTAAATATCTGTTTTGTGCATTTGATTTATCTTTAGATGACGTTTTCTCAGTGGATGTTCATTTTCCTGCTCCTTCTGCTGAGTGACCCAGGCAGCAGCTCCAAAGGTTGCAAAGTCACACATTACTTTACTGCATCTTAATAATCAATACAATCAAGTAATTTTAATCGGTTACTAAATTCTAAATATCATGCCATTCGTATGCAAGCCGTGAAACACATTATTAATGTATTAAGACGCATTAATAAGGTTTTTTGGAAGTAAGTTCTAACTGTTTGTTGACACATGTTAAATCAGAATTGCAAAACGTATTAACACCTAATATTTTTTGGCATGAAAAAAGTACTTAGTCACACGTTATTATTTAATTATTACTGTGCAAAAGCCTTAGGCACCTGTGCAATAATCTATTTAGGCCAGCTGTGAGGTTCTTTCCTTTGGCAAAAACACAAGTAAATATTAGAACAAATGCAAACGGACAAGAAAGCAGTAAAAATATCAAGATTATAAAAAAAAAAAAGTCAATATTTAAATATTTTGTGAGCTGGAAAGAAGAACACATGTTTTCAGCCCAGTGCCTCCAGTCATTGGGTGAATTAGAACATTCTATAAGCAGCACACTTGTTTTATTCTACTGAAGTAAAACAGCCAAACCAGGTTATTTGATGGAGCTTATCAAACACCTGGTTTGGTCAAACTGGGCGTCCACACTTTGCAATACATTAAACCTCCATTTACTGTTTGAATGTTGCTTGTATTTGTGTAAATGTCAGTGTTACCTTAACCTCACCGCCCAGCAGTAAACAGCTTTTAAGCATAATTTTCTCAGGTGCCTAAGACTTTTGCACAGTACTATATATGTACATATGTATGTATGTATGTATGTATGTATGTATGTATGTATGTATGTATGTATGTATGTATGTATGTATGTATGTATGTGTGAGATATATATGTAATAGTGTGTTTTTGCCCTCTTCTAAACTTTCTTTCTTTTATTTCTTTTCTTAAAGGAAATTGGACAATCAGTTTAAAGCAAAAAGTTTTTAATGTGATGGAATCTAGAAACCTCACCATTTACTGCACAGTGACATTTCCTCCTCCCAAAAAAGCCCAAGCCAACATCCAAGCCCTGTGGAAAGTGTGGGGGCGTTCACCCATCCAGATTCACAGTGTTGAGAAGAATCCATTCTTATTTCACCCCAACACCTCATTTGTGGTTGACAGCTTTCGAGGAAGAACACAACTTCTTGGAAACATTAGTGACAACAACTGTTCTTTATTAATCCTTAATATGCAGAGGTCTGATGCTGGGCAATACTACTTGAGAGTGGAGACGGGATCTAACAATTACAGCTTTACGAAGGATAGAGTCAGCATCAATTGTATGTATGATACACAGTATGATACACATTAGGACACATCATGATACACAGCATTATATACAGTGTGATACACAGTACCATTCACATTATGACATAGTATGATACGTATGATACTCAGTATTAGATTCACTGTGAACCACAGTATGATACACAGCATAATACACATTATGTTATTAAACAGACATCCTCAGAATTTCTGACTGATGTTATATGTATATAAAGTTACTGCATGACAGCTGAGTGAAATAAGTATTTTATAGCTAAGCAAAACAGGACTTAGAAGTGGGTGGAGAAACCCTTGTTTGTAAGCACAGCAGTGACATTTCTTATGGTTGGTCACCAGGTTTGCACATATCTCAGTAGGGATTTTGCCCCACTTGTCTCTACAGAAACCCTCTAAATACTAAAATAGGTTTATTGGCTGGCACTTGGCAGGATTGAGATAGGATTGAGAGCTTGAGATTGGAAGTGTTCTGGCTGAGGGAACTAGGTTCTGGTCCAAGAGTTTACAGTACATGGCCCCATTAGTTGGCCCCTCAATGTGGTGAAGTCATCCTATACCATTAGAAGAAAAACACATCTGTGGACAGATTTGTTTTATACACATAACAAGTTAAGATCAGGAGTATCTGTAATTGATAGACTGATTGTACAAAAAATCTGGCTAAGTTGTAGCTGATCAAAAACTTATTTCACTCAATGACATGCAAATCAGTTTATAACATTTATTTTTTTGATTTGTGGATGATATTCTGTCTCTCAATAAAAATGAGACTACGTCATAAATCATATAATTTTTTACCTCTTAAATTATATCTTTCAATGAAAATATTGATCTTTTATAATATTATAGGCATACACCAATTGTTTACTTTGTTTGTGTCCAGTTATAGGTCATGTCTCTGATGCCGTCATCACAGAGAAAGCAAACAGTTCTCAAGGTTAGGATGATAACTTCTCCATTAATTTATATTCTTGTATATTTAGTAGTATTACTTTATTGGTACTTATTAAGTAGCTTCAAAATTAATGTATTAATGATTATTAATGAAGTCATAAAGACCTTAAAATCATAATAAAAGGATAATCAGGGCAAAAGTGACCCGTAATCCCTCATGAATATGCACACCTGAAGAAGTCAACAAGTCGGCTCTCAAGTTTTGTGGTGTTTTTTAAGACTCCTCTAGATGGTTGCAGTTTACTGATGTTTGGGTCAACTTTAGATGGCTGGGTCCAATTAAGCATATACATGGACAGTCAAATCTAGAACTTTTAAAGATGAATTCACCTCTAACAATGATAGACATGGTGCCCTGTGCTGCCCAAAGACTAAAAATGGCTAAGTTAGCAGATCTTTTACTGCCTTATTACCTAAATTCTTAACATTGTCCCTTATTAATTCACAGCTTTTCCATTTTAATTTTGTGTTTGTTGAACAGTGAGTTCAGAAACCTTTTCCTCGAAACCCATTAGCACCTACCTTCCTGTTGTTCTGGTCCTGCTTACAGCTGTGATTGTGATTATGGTGGTTCTTCTCTTACGGATGAAAAGGTGCCCACTACTCACAGACACTTCAGTCATGAAGTCTAATAAATAGATCATAAAACACTGGGAGCTGATTTTGCTACTGAATGCATATTAGAGATGCTGTAATACATTAATTACAGTGCAATGTAAGATAAAAAAGAGTCTTGTATATAAGGCAAATGGACATGAGCCTTAACAGAAATATTGACTGTTTTGCAGAAGAAGGAACCCTGTGAGTCAAGATTCAAATTATTATGAAAATTTTCGAGTAGTCCGTGGAATGGCATGCAATGGGTGAGGCTTTGGATTTGTAATTAAATTAAAATTTCCAACAATTTCTGGAGAATTTCTGTTGCATGGACAGATGCAATTTTATCTGTTATTTTATTTATTTTGCTGTTGCCTCACAGCAAGAAGGTCCTGGGTTCAACCCTCGGTTTGGGCGCAGGGTCTTTCTGTGTGGAGTTTGCATGTTCTCCCCGTGACCACGTGGGTTTCCTCCGGGAGCTCCGGTTTCCTCCCACCACCAATAACATGCGTGATTGGGGATAGGTTGATTGAGCACACTAAATTGCCCCTAGGTGTGTAACTGTGTGTGTGAATGTGTGTGAGTGTGTGGCCCTGCGACATGCTGGCAACTGTCCAGGGTGTACCCCACCTTCGCCCATAGCAGGTCCCCCCGACCCCAAGTCTGGGATAAAGGGGTAGAAAATGGGTGGATGTATTTTGTTTATTTCCTTGTAAAAAGATCAAGATTTTTGTAAACATGAATTTCATTAGTAGCAGAAATGGAATCTGTCACTGGGATGTTTCCGTGTTGTTGTGTTTTTCTGTGTTAATGTCAGTTATGGAACTATCAGTGTGTCTTCACACAGAAATGATTTGACAGAGAAGGATGAGAAGGAGCAGGAAACACCACTATCACCTACAGACCAACCCATCTATTCAAATGTCCAGGTAATGTATTATACAGGTAATATATAAGACAGGTAATATGTATTACAGGTAACATATAAAGAAGGTTATGTATTAGACAGGTAATATACAATGCAGTTAATATGGTTACGTATTTGTGAGAGTGTACCCAATTTAATAATAATAATAATAATAATAATAATAATAATAATAATAATAATAATAATAATAATAATAATAATAATAATAATAGCAAAGAAATCGACAACAAAATCAATATCTTAAAAATAATCATCATTGTTATTATTATTACTGTCTATTATAGTGTGTCTTACTGACACTGTCACCTGCTTCACAGTGTCTTGTGGAGGGTGTGGATTCTGATCTGGTGGAGAACATCTACTGTAATGTTCAATGTGGTGCACAATTTTAGAAAGAAGCAAGAATAAGGAACAGTGTGGTTGTGATCCATATCGTCACACAATAATCATCCGTGCTAAACACACTGCTGAACTTCCTTTTTCACTTTTTTTTGCCTCTTCGATTTAATTTGTTTTACTTCCGAATGTACTGGTGTTCTCATGCTGTTTTAATTGTATTGATTTGGAAAGCATTCTGGTCTAAATTTCAGTAAATGAAAGACATCTGCTGAACATGAGCTGTTTGGAGTGTATGTGTGTTTTGAGGGTCATTTTCATGGCCACATCCCCTTTCAGATTCCTGTTTCATATACAAATTAACCTCTATTAATATCTCATATGAATCTGAAAAACATATTTTTGTTTTCTTCAACTTTACACAACTGACAAGCCATTAAACTGAATTTTTATCTACTGACCATATTTGGCCCAAATGCACCTGCATTTACATTTTTTAAATGTTTTTTAAGTTAGATGTGCTTTGTACTGCTTGAATAATGTATATGTTGGTCACTGTATGTCTCAACAAACAAAACTAATTCCTCTGAAACTGGTCAGGTTCAGGGACTAGACAGAAATGGAGAGTCTTTGAAAGTCCTTCAGGAAGCCTGGAGAACTGTTCCTCAAGACAACTTTAAAAATACAAGAAAGACTGGATCTTCGGAAAAACAAAATATGAAGAAATGGGGGGTGGCTTAAGACTTTTTTTTACAATTCTATCCATGAAGATGTAGCAGTGGACACAGAACCTCTCCAGGTTGAAGTCTCTCGTGGTTTCATACATTAGCATACGTCGGGTCGTCATCGGTAACATAGTAATCATATGGGTCGTTGTCCTCCTCCAGCTGCAGAGGTAGAATATATTCATGTGTGGTTCATTTTCTAACTGAATAAACAATTATAGTTTACAGTGAGGTGTAGATTTGAACCTCCAGACCCAGACCCTCCCCAAACCGAATAGTTGAAAAATCACTGCTGATTTCTTTAATGATGTAAATGTTAGGCATGTTGTTTAACAGATAGTTTGTTTGCAGATTATCCACAAAAAAACCGTACTCACCGCCATGTTGCCATACACATGCTGACTTCCATCGTAGGTTGAGAAATCTTTGCTTTTTGTGCTGTTTGAAAAATGTTCACAGTTTGTAAAGTGAGTTGACCAAAATCAAGTGTTCTTATCCAGTAAGCATCACTTAACATCATAAACACATTAGGTGTTGCTTTTTTAACTTGCATAACCAAAATATACCTGTCAGACTGGTTGGTCACATTCATTTCAGTCCTTGTCTGTATTACAGGCTCTTCTGTCCTGCTGCTATATTTAAAAAACAACTTTTATTATTAGATTTTACAGCATTTTAAAAGCAATTAACAGAAGAAACACTGTATCCTTACCAGCTCCTTTTTACCATCCATACCATGAGGCTGATAATGAGAACGAGAAAGGCGGTGACAGCAACTGCAACATAAATGATCTTACCTGCCAAAAGATAACATAATTTAAACAACATCATACTGCATGATTATGAGATTTTTAGGGCTGGGCACATTAACGCGTTATTATTGCATTATTTACTTAAAGATGAAAACTAATTTATCGTACATTAATTTAAAATATATAAATTTTTATTTTGAAAGTTTGGTGCTTTTTGTGCTTGGGGTGGCTTAGCATGAGGTTATTAGTATGGATGGTTTTCGCGGGGGTCAGGCGTCCCATTAATTTGGTCCATACCTCTGCTGGGTTGAGATCAAATGATTGATTACCATTGAAGAAAATCCCATTTCTTTTATTTGAGATACTCTTGGGTTGCTTTCACAGAAAAGTATATTAACTATTTACACTGTAAAGTACCTTCCAATCAGTTTGGCAATCAGGTGTCCCATTATATTTGTCCATATTTCTTTTAAGACTTTGCAGTCAGATAAATAGGTTTTCATATGGAGTTGGTCCACCTTTGCAGCTGCTATAACGATTCTGCTCCCTTAGCTCTGGACTCTGAAGTAAACAATTTTTAAATAACAAACTATAAAATGTGAATGTGCTGCAGTGGCGAATCGCTTTGGTTTTATTTGATCTAATTACATTATTGTAAGTTTAGATGTACAGAAATATGTGAACCTCATCTGTGTAACTATGTTAAAGGGAACACTGCTGTTAAAATGCTCCTTGTTTGTTAAAAGTGTTTGTAAATCAAACATTATTGCACTATTGTTCATATAAAAACACTTTAAAAATAAAAGCATAATAAACTATTTTTAAATTAATTTGTCTTATTTTGTGTATTGCAATGCGATTAATGGCGATGAATCTCAGAAAACCATGCGATTAATCACCATTAACATTTTTTTAGTGCTGCCCAGCATTAGAAATACATATTTTATACCCATTCTGAATTAAAAAGCAGGCACACTTTTAAAAACATAGTCTGATTCGTGGTCTTACCGCTGTGAGGCACTTGTAAGGTGACAGAAGAATTCCCCAGGCTGTTATTGGCGTAACAGTGCACTGTGTGTGTGTGCAGCACCCCCTGTAGCGTGCCGATCGTAAGAGAGCCGTGGTGCTCTATGCTGGAGCTTTGGAGCTCTGTGGATGGATCTGAACTCCACCAGAGGATGTCACTGAAGGGATGGGAGTCCACCATGCACAGACACACCACTGTGGAAAACTCAGAAGTGCACGAGGATCCCACTTTAATCTCAGGAGGATCTGGGGAGAAGAATAATAATGACGAGTTGTGAGAGACATATATCACCAAATAGCATCCAGACGTGCTCTGGTTGATGCTGCACAATCTATCATGCAGAAAAGTATTTATCCAGCAGTGCAGAAAAGGGCAGGTGACGCTGTCATTTTACTCACACACTACATCGAGTGTCACCGGCTGTGAGCGGCCGGTTCCCTCTGTGTTGGTAGCGGTGCAGTAGAGTGGTTTAGTGTGTCTGTCCACACTCTTCAGAGTGTAAATGTGTCCTTCTGCCAGCTCTCTTCCACCCCCGTCAGGCCCTTCTGCACTGAACCAGTGGTAGCTCTGAGCTGCAGGGTTGCTGTTACAGGAGCAATTCAGTTCCACCGAGCTCCCCTCTATCACAGCGGACCTGGAGACCACCTGCACGTCCACTGGTGGATCTGTAGCAAAAGCAAATCATCAGTCACTTTGTTTTGAGTTATACAGAGTTAAATTTATTGATTAAGCTTACACCTTCTTGCACTTCCCCCAATTTAAAGACTTAGCATTTAGAATTCTGCTTTGATTCTCACACTGTCCTGAAGCTTGAGTGTATTCTCAAACTGTAAGTTGTTTTGGAAAAAAGTGTCTGACAATTGAATGTAATGTAATATGCAGTGAGTTACAAAGTGTAGCCCTTAATAAGAAGTATGTCAAATGTTTTCCTGGAATAAGTTTGTTGTTTCTCAAAACTGGTTTTAAATGAGGAACGGAAAGGAACTGCCAAGCACCAGCTAGCCTGACTCTGAGATGACAGATATAATTACCGTTTATTCAAATGTAAGCTAAAATAGATCAAAATAAGTGAAATCTTTTGCCTCTGAAGATGAAGACTTTTTTGTATTTTTACCACAGTCATGAGGAACATTGCTCCAGGGTTCCTGAAGGAATTTTAAGGCACTTTGCAGTATGTTGCACTAAAATTTGGGACCCCACTTCTTTCATTTAATCTGCCAAAAATGCAACCATTTGACAGGCAGAAAAACATCTAAAGAAATAGGGTGGCTCAAGATTTTGCACAGCACTGTATATGAACTGAGACCAGTGCTAGCTCTGTGACAGGTTTGCCAGTTTGTTTAATTAAGTTTCTTGAGGCCAAGGGTTACATTTTCACCTCAAATAACCACAAATGTTTTTGGAAGTTGGAGCCTGTACATGTAGGGTCTGATGGGGGTGTGGGTTGTTTAATACAGGACACAGCAGAAATGAGGGCAGGTGACTGGAGGCTTAAGTTGACCACTCTACCCCATCAGGTGACAAACAATCCGGAAGCTCTGAGCAGCAGATTTCCTGTTCGTGGAGCAGTTCATTTCCTCCTTCTGTCACTGAGGACATGGAGATTATATCTAAATTTTCTGCAGGTTTGACAATAAATGCACCGCACAAGTGACTCACTACATCATAGGCACATGTTCAGTACTGCAGAATAGCTCTGAGTCATCCCTCACTTCTTTATAGTTTGCTTTAGAGTTTCCAGGCTTTCTTGTATTTTTAATGTAGCTTTGAGGAGCATTTCTTCCTGAAGATATTTTAAAGACTCTCATTTCCAGTCCAGTCCCTAATCCATGTTTTATAAGAATGTTAAGACACACAGTAACCTACGTATAAATCATTCCAGCAAAACAAAGCACATCTAACTTAAGGCCTGAACCAGTGAAAGAATAGGTGCCAGTGATTCCAGTTGTGTTTCTCCTTTGAATTGATGGTTTCAGAGTGATGCCACAAAACAGCAGTGGTGTCTAATACAGGAGGAATGTTGCCAATTCTGTAAGTCATTCAATTTGAAATATTTAAAGGGTTTTAAACCTTTTCAAAAGGTTCTGTGCAAACACAGTGTCTACCAATAAAATACTTCACACATCCATAATGGAATATAGGAGAAAGGAATGCATTCTTTGGAATATTACTATTTTATATTGTTTGCAAATGGGGCACACATAACTTACATGTGACAGTGAGAGTTGTGTTAGTAGTAAGTTTCTTCACTCCTGGAAAGGTGACTGAGCAGCTGAGGATCTTCTTGTGGTCTAGTCTGGAAGGGGTGAAGCTCAGGGTTGACGTTACCTTCCACTGACCCTTCGTTTGCTGACTTGATTGGCTGCTCACTTTTCCTTGGTGGTTCCAGGTGAACTGAGGTGGGTCAGAAGGACAGGAGTGTAAAATAGAGCAGGTAGCGGTCGTCTTCTTTCCAGACTTCATATCCTTTTCCACAGAAAGTGTGGGCTTTTCTGCAGAATCTACAGTTAAATGAAAAATAAATTGTTAATGATAACACCAGGGAAAACCATCTGTACCTGTTTCACTGCATTTTTAATTTTTCAGTCTGTCTCTATTTCGGCTATTTGTCAATTTAACGACTGCATTTTATACATCCCAATCCTAGAAAAACCTGGAATCCCAAAAATTGATAGGATGAATGAAGGCTGTGAGAAAGACAATCAAATTTAGAAATGTTATTTAATTTACTTAATTTATTAACCCTTATAGTCAGGCATGAACACACCACAGCACATTGAACATTGTGAATGTGTTTTAATATTTGTGGCCTGAACTGAGATTGTGTTTCTAATTGTCCATGCTCTCTAACTGTCATATAGGAATAATTTAAGAATATTGCTTTGCTCAACAACGCATAACATGATGGATATTTATGTGAGCTCTATTATCTAGAAGATAAAGCTTCTCAATTCATGAGCAAATTGGTTCAGCACTTTTTCCTACCACTTAATCCAAGAAACAATATATTTTTCTGGATCACCACAGAAATTGTGCTCACAGGTTGTATTATGTTGTGGTTTGACAACACGGCCACATAAGACCACAAGCGTATGTCACAAGTATATGTCATGTCTGGTGTATGCAGAAGGGATTTGGAGTTCCTGTTTGTGATGTGAATATCCATTTAAATAATGGCCAGTCCTCTACATGACTGAACAAAATTATTTTTATGAAAACTGTGAATTTACTATCGAGCTATCAAGCAACTCAGATCTTGCATTACAACCATATCTGCGATTAAAGATAACTGTAAAGTTTGCAGCATTCAGCAGAGGCTTCTTTATCTAAAGTGAATTCCATTCCCTAACTACAGGGGACAGTCTCCCCGGAGCAACTTGGTGTTAAGGGTGTTAAAGGTAGGATTCAAATCCATGACCTCTCAGTCTAGAGGCAAGTACGGCTATGGCCGCAGTGGGTAGGATACTTGCCTGCTAAATGACGTAATGAATGTAGCCTCACCCTTTTCTGCTTCACCTTTTTCTGGCTTGATCTGTCCTTTTTCTTTACATGTAGTTTCTTATTATGTTCAGATTTTTGGTCATGCCCCTTGTTCTGTATACTTTCTGTTTGTATTTTCGCCCTTGGTTCCCTGTCCTGACCTCCTGTTCAGCATTTGCAACTCCAAATTGTTCCAGCCGCTCCTTTGTAAACATAAATATAAAAAAAATGTTGTGGGTCTACTGTAGCCTCTGCATTGTTTTGATTATTCTCCCCGAGGTCCTTATGAGTGTTATTCCTTGGTATGTTTTCTGGTTTCTTTACCTTGAATACCAGCTTTCTCGTGATCTTTTTTACTCAAATAAACTTTTCACTTGCAATCTTGTCCACCTGTACCCCCTGTCTCAGTAACATCCACCTCCATGCATTTCTTGCCCTTAAACTAAAATGCGTTTCCTTTTAGGGTCAGCTCTAACTGAACTAAATGGTTATATCTGCCTCATGCAGTATAATCTAAAATTCATACTTCATATTAGAACACCTTAACATCCTTTGGTAATAATTTTAATATTGATTGGAATATTTCAATCAGTTGCTAAACTGTAAACTGTAAAAAACCCACCTTTCAATTCAACAGAGACTTTGTTGTCCTTGAAGGTGTACTTGTCAACATGTTCGATCTCTATCCGAAAGGTGAAAGGGCCACCGTCTCTCTGCCGCAAAGGGTTAATTTTGAGCGAGCAGTTTCTGTGTCTTAGATCACCAAGGAGACTTGTGCGATGCTGGAAACTGGAGCTGATTTTGGAAGTTTCTGAGTGGAAGACTTTATCGTTAGACTCGGTGAGCCACATTCCTGTGAAGCTTGAGGAACTGTGGTCTGGACCTGGAAAGCTGAAGAGGCAGGGGATGACCACACATGAACCCTCCAGGCCAATCACGGAGTGTGGCACCTCTATTGTCCATGAGTCACTCGCAGAGACAGACACTGAAATGACACAAAATGAATAAAGGTCCATTCCTCAGTGTTTCCATGCATCTGTGAGACAAGGCAAACCAATAATACCTTGGGGCTTTTATCCCTTATGCTGGAATTTTCTGTTCTTAAATTACATTTTAAACCTTAAACCTCAATAAACTTCAATTCAATAAGAAAACATCTTCATTCTTGAAATGTATCTGAGCAAATGCCAGGATTCAGAACTGAGTGGACTAATAATTGAAGTTGCTTTGACTACAGGAATAGTATAATCTTTTACCAAAAATACAAATATCATAAGTACAACTGGACATAAATCTGCATAAACATATATGAATGGTTATCCTGTGTTAGTTTTATGACATGAAGCCTGCTTTGAAAGTCAGGTGTCATGACAACTGACACTTGTTGGTATAACCCTTATTTATTGTTTTATGTTTAAATAAATGATTAAATAGATTTATGTATGTTATTATGAAAACTGTTTAGTGTTAACTGCAAAATTAACACACATCTTCTCTGTTTTCACACAAATCAGAGACCTGATTTTTGTGCAACAATATCAAAGATCCATGTTTGATGCCACAGAAGTCAAAACATGTCTTTACTAAAAGTTCTTTTAAGAATTTTGATGTAATAAGCAACCTGTGTAATTATACTCTAATAAAGTGCATTCGTTTGTAATTCAGCCAATGTGTTTTTCGTTAATTAATTCTGTAACAAACAGATTGTTCCATGCTTTAACAGACGGTTTAACTGATGCTGCTTCATCTGAAAGGCACATAGAGATTAAGCAGTTTCAGACTTTTATTATTTTCAAATATAATAGGAATATGTTTTAGGAGCACAGTGTTGCTACTACTTCTACCGTTTACTATTATTATTATGAGGAAGAATAATAACAACAAAAACTATAACAATACTACAAATAACAATCGTCATCATTGTACTCCTCCTCCTCCTCATTCTCATCATCAGGCCCCTAATTTGTTTCCTATAAACACACACATTTTTCTTTACTCACCTTTGAACCAAAGGGAGTATATACACAAACACCACCAGCAAAATGACATCTTGTCTTGGACCTGAAAAATTTTTTTAAACAGTCCCCCATTAGTCTTTTAAACAATTTTACATAAGTTTAAAACACACATGAGAAGGTTAGACAGCTCAGAGTGTGCAGCACTAAATTTGTGCTGCACTGTAAGTTTGTGCAGCACTGTAAGTTTGTGCAGCACTGATTTTTTTGATAATTAAATTGTGCTGAGGCAAGCAGAGATAATAAAGGATGTACATGCTTCTTAAATATTAATTATAAATTACTTACTTTCCTCCTTGAGTAAATGTTAGTGATCACAATGAGATGCCACCCCGCGTGTGAATGCTTAGTTCTCCTTTCAGTACCAGTGTGATGTTTATTTTAGTCATCCCCACTTCCTTTTTTGTCATGTTTTTTGTCCCATGTTATTTATTTACACATTAACTATCAAATTCAGTGGATGTTTCAGTGTTCAAAAACAGTAGTCAAAGCAGTTGATTTTGTTCTCAGCAACATAGTTACCGCACTCTTCATTGTGACAGATGTTTCACCAGACTGGACCTTAACCAGCATTGTGTGAGTGTTCTTCCAGAGCCAAAATGTTCCTCTAGGACCACAACATTCCTCCAGACTCACAGCATTTCTCTAAGATCACAATGATCCTCCAGGATCACAATGTTTTTCTAAGTTCACAGTGTTCCTTGAGAACCATAATACCCCTTTGGACAACAACATTCCTCCAGGATTGCACCTCTTGGGCCACAATATTACTCCAGAACCATGGTTCAACAAAAAGAATAAAAACAGAAACACCACAAGACTACACAAATGCAGCACCGTGAAAACACAAGAGCCAGAGAACACTTTACAGCAGAAGACAACAAACAGAGCAGCTGAAAGGAGCAGAAACAGCACCAGTATGAGTGAACTGTATTCTAACAACACAGCCATTTTAACACAGTACTACCAAACTATTGTGCAAAAACAAAACCAACAGCAGCAATTAGATTTAAAAAATATTCCTCCAATAGGTGGCAAATCCAAAAAAATGCACAATAATACACTCCTTAATACGTTTTAAATTTCATGAACTTAATGGAAGTTTAGCTTAACTATCTGATCAGCATCTTAACAAGTCATTCACAAAGTTAAGGTTGCAGCAGCATTTCTGAGGTCATTGCCAAAGTGAAATGATCAGATCCTTCATTTGAAACTGCTGGGAACTTAATTTCTGGACCTTCAGAAGCGAGTAGAAAATACTTCAGCAGATCTCACTAACATTCAGTGCAATTTATTGCAGTGCCACATTGAAAAATCTACACCACATTTACCTTTTTCTCAAGAGAACAAAGGATCACATTCCATGTATTCCTTCTTCACTCACCCATTTTCACCAAACTCTAAGCACTTCTTCCAGAAGCAGAACTCTACAGCACATCACACTCTTCCTCTTTCACATGGACACATGCACAACACATACTCAGTCACTCACTCAATCACTTTCCCTTCATCTGTAACTGTAAATATACTGATATTCAAAAGATTGTCTTTTTTGTGTTATAAAATAGGCTGTTAATAAATGTTTCATTTTCCTCAAGTTGTCTTGATTTTATTCCAATACTGGCTAATGCCAAAATGTATGTCAAAACATTTCACTTTTATTTAACAACCTTCAGAATTTAAATTCTTAATATTACCTTTTTAGTTAGAAATGCTGGGACGTGCTGGCGACTGTCCAAGGTGTACCCCGCCTTCGCCCATAGCAGCTGGGATATGCTCCAGCCTTGAAAGTAATAATAAAAATAAATTCCAATAAAACTGATGTAATTGATGATACTGATGTGGTGGAATTTTACCTTATCATGATTATAATTACTGACATTCCAGTATAACCTGTATGGTTTTATTACACTCCTTAGTTTTTCCTAGTTTTCCTACTGACCATTCCTATATGACTTTGGATGATTTATGCTACACAATATGCTCTCCCTCTCTCAAGTTCTGTATGATTAACACTTGTGATTTTACCTTATACAATACAATTTGTTCTCTCTTAAATCCTATACTAAGTGACAGTAATTTAGTCTCTGTACAAAGAGTTCATTCTGTTTGTTCTCGTGCAGCTGCAGAACTACCAGCCAA
>JBBMFX010575015.1:0-14484 GCA_037832545.1 Rhabdalestes septentrionalis | reverse complement strand
TCGCTCTCTCTCTCTCTCTCTCTCGCTCTCACTCTCTCTCTCTCTCCTTCTCTCTGTCTATCTCCCCTATTTTCTGTTTCTTCTCCATTTCGCATCTGTGGCCCTCGCGTCCATTCTTTGCTTTCTTTCGTGCAATCACTCAGAGTACCAGAGATTACCCAGACAACCTTAATTAAGTGGGCCGCATTAAATGTATGCAAAACACATGCATGTGGATAATTAGAATCCCCCTGGAGATTGTTAATTGATGGGCAGCCGTCCTGACGATGAAGATTGAGGAGTGGGCTCAGGGACTGTAGGGAATTGAAGCGCACAACGGAAGGTATCAAGAGCTTTACGGGGGATTAGGTTGCACTGGGACACGGCTCTGCATACGTTCACCTACAGATTAGGCGACTCAAACGGCTGCTGTTTACACTGAGAAAAGTCAGCCAAATGTTACCATGGAGACCGTTTAACCCTAATGCGCGGAGCTATTACGGTATTGGAGTTATCCCCCAACCCACCACCCCTCCCCAAACCCCCTTTCGTGGAAGGGAAACTGTCGATGCGAGGTTACTGCTAGCTACTTCATTACGGAAGCCCATTCATACTTTCTAGTGGGCCTTCCACCCTGTCTCGTAAAACTACACCAAGACTAGTGTGTTTCAGTATTCAGCTGATGAGCAGTATACATAAGATGTTTAGACCAGAGAGGCAGCTTATCTGTACTGTATCCTATAAAAGCTCACTTGCTGATTTCCCATAAAGACTGAATTGATATTGCGAGCCCGGAGGGAGTGTTAAAGAGATGGAGACTAGTATGACTGTTTTCTGGCTAAACTGCTAAGCCTAGCAAAGACGGGCAACCCCGCCACTGTGACCTTCAAAATTTAGGCCTCTGCAGGCAGTATATACTCACACACCATATGCTTGTTTTCCTGCTTGTGGGCGTCGAAGGTGCCTTCTTTAATAGAGGACAGGTGGGGGCAGGGAACTGGTGAACGGCTTGATGGAAGCTGTAAAGGAAGTTATTCAACTCCCCAATCATTGCATATTCCTCACTGCTTTATGTGTTGTTCAGACTCTCTCTCATTCCCTCACCCCCCTTTTCTTCCTTCCTTCTGCCTTTATCTCCCCCAAGCTTCTGTCCATTCTTCCAGCATTAGCAGAAGTGAAACGGCAGCCGGTGGCAGCAGGCCGGCCCCCACTGCTTTTTCATTACAGGCGGCTCTTATCTCTCTCTAAGGACACCTTTTAATTAGCTCCATCTACCTGCCACTCTCCCTCTGTCCTTCCATGCTAAACATTAAATACCAAGCACTAACACAGAGAGGCCTGCAGGCTGAGTGCCTTCTGGAATAAATCTGCCAGGCCGGCCCCCGATTACTCATCCGGTGCCTGCGTCCGCATCCCGGCTTCCAATTGTTTGCACGCATGCACGCATGTTTGTGAGTGGTTTCGTGTGTGTGTGTTCTTGCCATGCGCTGTGTATATTTGTTCTTGCCGTCAGTTCTGGTGTTTTGATCGATTTGGGTTCTGGCCCCCTCCACCCCAATCATTAGCTTTTTTTTTTTTCTCCTCCCTCCCTCTTGTGTGGTTTTCACGGTGCAGGATGTGAGATGATAGCAGATGTTGTTCATGGTCTCCTGCTCTCTTCCAGCTCGCTCTCTCCATCTCTCTCTCTCTGTTTCTCTCTCGAGGGAGGCCCATACGAGCACATTATTTTCCCATTAAAGCCCTGCTGGCAGCCCAGTGAAAGATGGCCTTTCTGTTTGCTTTTTCCCCGCGCCACTGACTGTGCCCCAGAGCTTGGGGTTGGGGTTAGGAGGGAATGAAGATGAGCATGATATCATTTGGGGCTCTTTGGATGGGCCTGTTGCATTCAGAGGAGGGAGGGGGGCAGAGGGGTGTGCAGAGACCATGAATAAGGGGGGTGAGGTAGAGGATGCTGAACTTGAGTTACGACCTCAACTTGTTCAGACAAAGCCCTGCTCGTCCCACCTGGATGGCACCTTTCCAAACCTTATCCATCCCCATCTCAAATATGCACCGTCTGCTGTGAATGTGCAAGTGTGTGTGTGTGTGCGCGTGTGTTCATCACATCTCATGTTCCACCTAACTACATGCTGCTCTTACAGAATGGACATAATTGCCAGACCAATCTGCTGGACCTAGATGCTGAACTAGTGCTGGTCCCCCAGGTAAGGTGCACAGAGGTAAACAGAATTCAAAAGTGAAAAACCCTCAGCTACTTGACTTTATGATGGATCACCTCCAGTTAGCAATGTTTTTAGTGCGCAATTTGTGCTGGAACAGGTCAGATTTGGATTTTGATCTGGTTTCTCATCTATTTTTCGTGAATCTGGCACCCCATTTCTGTATTCTGCAAACACCTCAATATATCTGCATATCAAGCAGTTGAAAAATTGTGATATTTTCAGTTAGTAACAACCACATGTGATGAGATGCCGTAGTGCAAGTGTACACAATTAAAGTTCTCTTCTTTGAAAGCGAAGTAACTTGATGCAGCATGTTCATCACTCATGAGTATGTCCGGTACTTATAGTTAAATTTGATTATTCTCTCAAGAGATAGTAATGCTGAGCAAAACATCTGGCTCAATTTATCAATTTATGCTTTAGCAGAGAAGGTGTTTAACAAATTCCCCTTTCAGAGTCCTGAGAGGACAAGAGAACATTCATTTCTGAAGAATCTCATTGAAAACATTTTAATGAGAAGTACATGCCTGCCAAAATTCATAGAATTCACTAGAATGCCAGATGCTTATAGGCAAAAACGGAATTAATGACTGAACATTTAAATGTAAATGCTGAATAAATACAAATAAACACTAAATATTTAAATATAAAAGCAAAATAAAATACAAAGAAGAGATATGAAACAGAAAACTCCTAACTCAACAACTAATCAGCTTATTTTTTGGCCCACCCTGGTGAAGCAAGGTGATAGCTTTGTATGGCCACAACTGAATGCATATTTTTAGTAAACATTTTTAAAGAAAATACGGGTGTCCTACTTGTGTTTTTCAGGAAACTCACCTCATTTACAAAAAGCACTGGAAATGATCCACATACTCCTAAATGCAGTCCATGTTTTATAGCCCAGTCGTGTCTCTCCTACAGAGTAAATGTCACACTATCTCACCATGAGTGTTTTTCACCCCCCAGTGTTCACCAGTCCTTTAGTGTCCAGTGTTCTTCCAGTGACCTGGAAGTGCAAGGCTGACTTCAGCATGCCCTTTCCTTTCACCTGCAGTCAAGCAGCTGAACCCTTCCTCCTTGATCCCTGCCCTTCCCTTTGAATACGGCCATTGTGAGGCCAGAACATTTCTATGCTGGTCAGTTGGTTTATTGAGGAAAATAAATGTAGCAGCGTTTGTCTCTCTTCGTTTATCCTGGTGGGGCCTCTAAAATGAGCTCAAAGGTTAAACACATCAGAGAGAGGTTCGTGGGTGCTGACTGGTCTGTAAGGTCGGGCATCCATTTGTCCTCGCTAGCTGGTGCCTTTCAACCTCTTTTGTGACTGGCCTCAAAGCAGCATGAACTACAAGCGCTCCAGGATGATTTCAAATATGACACATACAGTCTAGAGATGTTCATTACCTGGAATATTATGGCGTAATGGGTTGTCATGCAAATCACTGACCATGTGTTGAAAACCTTTTAGGGCTAAATATAGGCACTAAGTCTGCTGTTTCCATGGCTCAGAGGCAGGAAGCTCTAAAAGAACACATTAGAACTAGTGACCCAAAAGTGTTGTTTAGAAATTTCATCAAAAGTTTAAGTACATTTTATACATCCAAAATCCTCACAGGAAAGCATTCACTGTATGGACAAAAGTACTGGGACACCCCAGTTTTTTAGGGGTTTTGCTAGACCCGTTACTTCCATACTCCAGACATTTTGGACAACATTATGCTTTCAACTTTGTGGACACATTTTGGGGAAAAACCTTTTCTATTCCAGCATGATTGTGCCATAGTGCACAAAAAAGGTCCATAAAGACATAGCTTGAGTGTGGAAGTGCTTGACTGGTCCGCACAGAGCCCTGACTTTAACCTTATCCAACACATTTGAGATGAACTGGACTGGAGATTTTGAGCCAGACTTTCTTGTCCAATATCAGTGTGTCACCTTAGTTCTCTACAGCATGAAAGGGCAAAAATTCCCACAGAAACTCCAATATTGGAAGAGTGGAAGCTGTTAAAGGTGCTAAGGGTAGATTAACTACCAATTAAAGTCTGTGTATTTGAATGCAGTGCCATTAAAATGCCTGTTGGTGTTATGGTGCGGCGTCCCAATATATTTGTTCAAATAGTGTACAGTAGGTAAGACTGATGCATGAAAAATCAATTTTATAACTATAAAAAGGTTGTTTCCACACACATACTGAAAACGAAAACTGATTTAATGTATCAGCACCAATTTATCTTGCAGTTTACTTATGGCGATTAGTGTGCAGAGGAGTGTTTCTTTTTTGTGGAAATAAAGTACACATTTGGGTCAGATATATCCAGGTCATCACTTGAACAAGTATTTTGCAATTTTACGTAAGAAAAGACTGACATAGCATGTATTAAACTAAGTAGGCCACCTCAAAGTGACAGGAACCACAGTCCCAAAATAAGATTTTCTGCATTCCGGATGCTTATTTCCAGAGAGCCGTTCCCGGAGCCTGTTGTGGTGGGTAAATGAAGTCCTCCGTACTCTTTCATCATCATCATTATCATCATTACCCACATAACACTTCATTAACATTCTTATTATTCACCCATTGCTGGCACTGGTTGGCCATGCTCACATAAGACAGCTGTGTTCCCGTAGGTAGGTGCCAGTCAGGTGGGTGAAAGAGCTGAATGTGTACTGGAGCAAAGCAGTGCATTCACTGTCTTATTCTCCCTCTTTTTACTATAGAATATCAACCAGTTAGAGCTTTTTGGAGACATGTCTACCCCTCCTGATATCACCTCTCCCTCAGTGAGTACCGAGTTACACAAACACTATATATGAATTACACAGTTCTTTCTTTCCCACCAATGTAGTTGATGACGTTTGTTGTGTAAAGCGTGTTTCTTTAGTTAGGGATATTAAACTTGTGCTAAGTGAACATTTAAAGATTATTTTAACACAACTGATTCCTTAAATAGTACATGTGTTTTCCATAGACCCCAGCCTCTCCTGCTAACACACTGGACCCAACATTGGCCCACCAGCCACCCTCGGAACTCTTCACCCCATTCAACCCCGCCTCCGTGCCCTCAGGTTAGTTTACCTGTTTGTGTGTGTGTGTGGGAGAGAGAGAAAGAGGGACAGAAAGACAGAGCGAGTGGGATATTGGTCCCTGCTTCTGACTAGCTCAGGCTAAATGAAGTGTCCTCTGTTCCTGCTGTAGAATACGAATGCTCTCATTACTGGCCTTTGTACTGGGCTGCATGACAAACACTTTACAAAGGAGACTGAATCAACTATCCACTCTAGCCCTATTCCAGTTGCGTGTATTCGGTATGTTTATTGTATAGACTGATCTGTGTCCCCATTGGTTTAATTTTTTAAGCGCAGTGATAGAGAAGAGCTTTGGCCAAGCATAAAGAAAAATATTTTAAGTGGGGTGTATGAGTGTGTGTGTATGGTGGACTCACATACCTCCCAATTTCTGAAACAGTGTTTCACTTGAGCACAGATCCCCAAGGACAAGAAGAATGATCCGTACAAAACAAAGATCTCTGGCTGCGCTGTCAGACATGAAAGGGAATGGCTGTGGAGATTTTTTTTAGGGGAACGCCATGATTCCACTGAGTGATGTTACGGTTCTCTTTGTGCAGTGCTCGTTTTAGGAAAATCAACCAAGAGCACGGGTTAGCAGCTCTGTGCTAATTGCTAGAGTAAAAGCAGCGGCAGTGCGCCATCTCCCCATTCCCTGTAACTCAATTTAGACGACAAGCCTGAGACAGCTGCCGCAGCCAGATTGACTTGTTCTGAAACACTAAACAGTATATCATCGATACGTCTGGAAACGCGCAGCCCATCATCCTGCCCATCTGCCGCTTAATGGAACCTTCATATTAACGTAGGATTTTGGAAAATGTAGATTTTACCCTTTTTTTGGCTTCCTATTAATAACAGTATGTGATCAAACCTACATGATCTGTTTGAGCATCCCACAACCATGGGCATTAATATGGAGTCAATATCTCCAGCGGCTTGTCTGCAGCTGCTCCACTATGGAAACCCCAATTTCTTTATCTCTTGCTACCCACTTGTGTTGATGTTTTCGAAAGGTGGTGACCAATGACAGTAGCATGTTTAAAGTTTAACGCGATTGTTCAGTTTGACTTATTTATTTTTTTTAGGCTGGCAGGTTCATGTGAGCATCATTTTCTCACATTCTTGAGGACCAGGATTCAGAGGAAGTAGTGAAGTGATAGCCTGCCAACTCATAACATACCTGCCCTTCTCCGGCTCCTGCGGTTCATTGCAGATAACAAGATTACATTTCATACTTTCCTAGTCGTGGTGGCTGAGTCTGTCTAGCTTCATTTGACTGATGAGTGAATCATTTCATCCCCTTTAACCACGACTGCGCACCCCCACCTTAGCCCGGATTAATTTTACACACTTTTCTGTGTTTATTGTTGTGGAATAAGATGCCGGTAATAAGCAAATAAGCTTCAAAAAAGTTTAATTAAATTTTGCTTCATGCCACTGGTGCAAAACAACATGTCGCTAGCAGAGTTGGCGAGTTTTCTTCATAGAGGAAAACTTGGGAGCCAGGAGGAACTGATGCCCTACCCAAAGGAGCCCATCCTTCCTGTTTGGTTTTCTCTAAAGATGACGGTATCAGACGGAAAGACACAGAACCTCAGAAGTGTGCGGTTCGTCTGTGGTGTACAAATTGACTGCATTGTTTTGTTATCAGGCCCTTGTGTACGTGCTGCCGTTGTTCCTGTTGTTGCTGTTGATGTTCCAAGCAGGCAGATTTCTGTTAAATAAATAAATATACAAGTAAATAAATAAGAACATAAATATGCAAGACTTTCCTGTCACCATGTAGACATTGCACGAGGATGGACCATGGGATGACAATTAGTGTTGCCGACCGCATACTAATACACTAACAAATGACATAAATGTCCAGGAATGGTTTGAATCACATGATTGAAAGTCTTGAATTGGTCTCCAAATTCCCCAGATCTCAGACTGATCTGTGGGATGTACAGGACAAACTTGTCCAATCCACAGATAATCGACCTCACACCTAATTTACAGGACCTACGGTCTGCTGCGGATATCTTGGTGATATATACGACAGTACACATACAGGGGTTTACTCACCCAGGCATGGTGTTTACACTGATCAACTGATGACTTCACAGCATCTCATTAACAGATGGATGTGGACTGACAAATTAGACATGTGTATTTAAGTGGACAGTTAATGGACAATTTTTTAAAACATGCCGATTCTGTCAGGGTCATTTCTGTGTTCCCACATTGTGGTGTTCTGCATTTCAATTTATAATAGTTTCTGTATGAAAAAACAAAGTTAATAAATGCTGCAGTGCTCGGTCATAAGTGTTGAATTGTAAAATTCACTTAGTTTGTTAATGCAAAAGGTCACATACTGTTCATTGAAGTGCTTTATGGGCGTTATTGAAGTTTTTGCCCAAATGTTCATACTTGTAATCATGGCTAATATGCTTAATCTCATTCAGTGTCATAATTAAAATTGTTTTATGGTGCAATTCGGAACATTGTCATGGTGCATGTGGCTTGCGATGAAGGCAAGATAGCTTCAGGTTGTGAAATCGACACTGGCCATTTGGGAGAAAGTGGGAGATGTGTAATGAAATAAGGGCTTGTGTGATATGAGTCAGGCTTTTATAATGGCCTCCTCTAAAGAGAGCTACTGTTCATTAAGGCCTGGCCTATTGTGAGGGGTAATTACTGCAGTTCATCTGAGCCATAAAGACCTTTTTCACTGAGGAGAACTGGGTCATCTTCCTTTACACATCAAGAAGTCCACAGTCTCACTCCAAGCCTCTTTAACTGAATGGTGGTGCTTAAAGCTGAGAGGGTAATGGGGTCTGGTCATAATGGCCGATGTCTTTGTCCATGGCCTTGAAGTAGAGATCCATAAAGACCTGTTAGCCTTGATCTTTGTCTTAGTCTTTGTTTACAGATGATTGTTAAACTTTAGCAGTTTTGAAACGTGCCATCCTGCTATGCATTTGAATAACTAATAATTATTTATTTACTCCATTGTTTGACACTGATATTAATTACCTAGTTACACAATTAACATTGTTTACATACGAATAGCAACCTGTTTCAATGTCAAAAAATTACATTTTTATTTTTCTGGATATCACAACTTTATAGACAACACAACCTTGAAAATCCCAATATCTCCTTATCTACTTATGAACACATTGGTTATTAGTTCAAAGTTTAGAATCTGTTCTTCGTATTGAATATCTCTGCCTATTTCAGTAATCCATGGGAGAGAAATTATTAGTCAAAATGTAAAGAAATTTCAAAGCATACAGACCACAGGCAACCTAGGAGGAATAAATTATACTACCAAGATCCTATGTTTCTTAATGCTCATATGGCACTGGTTTTTGCTTGTTAGAATACTATGTAAAATGATTAACTCAATACATGTTATACTATTAGTAGTTTCATTCACATTCACACACTAACGTGGTCATAAAAAGCCATCCCTTTCAGATTCACAGACAAAGGGAATGTGAGGTCCTGAGGGGTTTGCAGGGGGTGCATCCCCATGTCTCTTTTTTTCTTCATTTTAATTGTTCTAGTTTGTATTTTGGGGATTGTATATTTTATAGATATGTTTATTTTTATATTATCTGTAGTAGTCATGTAATATTTGTCAAATAAAGGGTCATCTCATTCTGCTGCTCGATTAATTAAGGACAGTTTACCTATGTGGAGTTGGAAGCCACTTCTGAGTTCCAAAGGAGCCTAATGTTATAGTTTTTCAACACAAACATTTTGAACACCGTGATACAGATAATTATGCATTTGCGTGCAGGATTGGAGTGTGATTTTGGGCTCGACACAAACACTTCTAACACCTGACACATATCAACAATCTGATCACTGCTCAAATAATTTGCAGAAAGCTTGTTCAGGGGAAGAGTGAGCAGAGATTTAATATCAGTTATGTGTGCAGATTGTCTTCTTTCCACATGATTGCACACAAAGACAATTTGATGGAAATGATTAGAGAAATATAAAGGGCATAACATTTTGTATGTGGTCGAACATTTGAGCACCTCAACTTAAAATGCTTTCAATGCACAGACTCGGAGAGCAAAATACATCTGTCTGAGGGTTGCGACTACTCTGAACCTGATGATTATTCCTCTCTTTCTCTTTCCATACCTCCATTTTGTCTCCTTCCCTCAGGTTACGTGACGATGGGAGCAGTGCCCCCTGCTTGGGCGCAGCAGCAGTTTGCAGCACAGGCACCACTGGCGTTTGGAGTGCAGTCGCCGGTTCCCATGGCTCAGGTCCTGCCAGGTGGTCAGCCTCTGATCTGGGGTCAGGCTAACCTGTTCCCAGCTACACAGCAGCAGTGGGCAGCCATGGCTGGGGCCCACTTCTCGCCTGCTGCCTTTATGTCTGCCCAGACAGTGGGGCCACTGCCGGCTGCCATGTTCCAGACGCTGGCGCCTATGCCAATGGCAGCGGCCGCAGCGGCCTCCTGCGAGACGCCCACAGTGGCCGTGGCTGGGGCAGGTGCAGGGGTGGGCCCAGTCCCAGGGACGTCGTCCTCCACCGCATCCAGCCCACAGCACAGTGAGCGCTCGTTGCCCCGGCAGGCCAAGATGAGCAAAGAGATGTTCAAGGACTTCCAGATGGCCAAGCCACCAGCTGTGCCGACACGCAAGGGTGAGCAGCCCAGCCTGGCCTGCACAACAGACGCCTTCACCAGCTACTTCAGCCGTGTGGGCATGGCGCAGGACAACGATGACTGCGATGACTTTGACATCTCCCAGATGAACCTGACGCCTGTCACCTCCACCACGCCCTCCACCAACTCACGTGAGTTCAATGTATAATGAACAAATGCTTCTCTGGCTTGGTGATGTGTGTACTTGACAAGGAGCATATGTCTGGCTCTTCCCACCCAAAAACAATGTGTTCATGCCTGTCAGAACAGGTAGTATTCTACTTCACATCAAAATATTTCTGAAATGTTGTTAAAATTCAAAGGACAACGAATGAATCTGCACTACACATAAATGAACTTTCACATCAAGACATTACAGTCACATTGATGAGCTTTTATTTCAAGGAATTTTGGACCATTTCCATTCAACAGTTTGTCAAGACATGTCTACAAACTATGATGTTTTCAGATGGAAAACAAAAAGACATTTTTGACATGACAGCAACCGCTTACTTCCACAACCCAGTCACTCTGCATTAATACACTTCCCCCATTTGGATGGAGAGATTAGCTTTTCTTCCCATCCTTCACCATCTTTTAAGGAGTGCTGACATGATTATGGGCGCCCTGACAAACGTTATCCCTTCCCGACATCCAGAATTAGCTTGTAACTTCCACTTTGATTTCCTGTGAACTGCGCACTCCGTCTTTTTCTTCCCCTCCCAGCGAAAGGTTGAGAGGTGGCCTTTGATGCTGCTGCTCACGGGGCATTGTCTTTAGTCAGCATGAAAATGACAATTAATAATGCAGTAAAGAGGGGTGAGAGGCAGACCGAGAGTGAGCGAGCCTGTGTGTGAGCCATTCCCAGCTGCACGCTGCTGCAGAGTAGGGTAATTATCACCAGTCTCTGGAGAGCCATGCATTGTGTGTTCAGCCTGTTTGGATCCTCACAGTCCCGTTGTGCTAATTACTGCTGTGGAGGAGTGCTACACTGTTGCACCAGCCACACAAATACACACGCACACACACACACACACACACACACGTTCACACTAGGTGTGAGGGTCAGACTCATTTATGAAGTGACAATGAGGGAACATGAACCACCCGGTCTTTTGGGGTGCATGTAGTGTGAAGGGAATACATTGCCAACCCATCATTGCACCCAAGAGCCTTTTGGGATGAGGACAAAGAACATGTTTGTGTTTTGGGAGGGTTAAACAAATCAAACATCTGTGGGGCAATTACTGCGCTGTGTTATGTTTGGATGAGAAACAATGTCTCTTTGACACGAGTAATTTTAAGCAATGTTTTGGCCAACAGTCATTTACAGAATTTCCTCTTACTCAGATTAGAGTGGACCAGTCATCGGTTTGGTTGTTGACAAGCAAGAGTTACTTATCGTCACTGTCGGGCCAAAACCTGTCGCTGTCAAGTCCAAAATGGCTATTTTTCAGGAAACTCAAAAACCATGTATATTCTAAATAAACGAATACTGTGTCATCAAAATTTGTATAACTATGTTTCATTTGTTAATCATTTCAAAATTTTACAGACCCACATGGAGACTGACCAATTGAATCAATTTATGTAAAAATATCCAAAAAAGACCAAAAGTGGAGTTACGAGGTTTCTGCCAGACAGCGATGTTATTTAGCTTTGCATTGGGACTGTGGGGCTAATGTGGTCAAAATGCTCTAAGCTTACATCCACCAGTTTGCCATCATTCATACCGCCTAACAATTAATAATGTTCTGAAAACAGGTGAGAGACAGAGACAGGTGAGGAAAGTGAGTGTTAATGGGTATTTGCGTTCATTTGAACTTTTGTTTATACATATATATATATATACATATATCTATAAACAAAAGTTCAAATTAACACAAATTGTCCACATAAGGAAGTATAATTGAGGTTATTACTCTAAACAAAAGTAGAGTTTATATGATGTTAATGGCTAGGGATGCCAAATGTGTACTTACCTGTTAGCAACATAAAACTTCCTAACTCCAGTACAAAAAACAGATATGTAGGCTGTTCAGGAAAAGGGGGGTTCTCCTTTTTCCTGAATGTAAAGGACTTCAGTAGTGGCTGGGCGCCTGCGTGAAATGTTTCAATTAATGGATTAATTAACTGACTGCAAATGAGCCACATCTTTTCCAGTTTTCCAGTACTCAACATTTCACTCTTACAAAAAAAGGAGAACAGCAATGCCACTCATCTCACATTAGCTGCAAATGTGTTTGTAGCTTTTTATAAAAAACTGCAAAACAGTTCAGACAGAGTTAATCTGCTAATGTAATTAAAGACTCGTGATCTGTAGCCACTTAAACCATTACTGTCCATCTACTGGGCTCTCTTCCACCATTAAAATTCTGGAATGAACCTCTGTATTTATGTGGAAGTGTGCAGGGAGTAATTGCTTTGAAACGGCATGGTGCGTTTGGTGTCCTTTACTGGATTTTTATGTTATATATTCTTCTCCATAGCGCCCACCCCGGCTCCTCGGCAGAGCTCCCCCTCAAAGTCCTCGTCCCAGGCCAGTGACCCCCCTACTGACGACTCGTTCGGGGAGGCGGAGGGCAGTCCCAGCCGGAGCGGGGAGGAGGACGCTGTGAGTAGCACTTACGTAGTTGAAGACACAACAAACATCGCACAGTTCAAACTGGCGGTGCCTGCAATTTAAAAGTGATGTACGAATATGAATCCATACACACTTGATAATAACATTACATATATTACATCAACAACATTTACTTTCAATTTAGATTCTGGATCCATGGGTTCCAAGACCAAATTCATGGCAAAATATATGGGATGTTAAGAATGAATTAAATCCAGAACGTGATTAAGTGTTTCCTCTTCTACTTATAAATTCCAGTCTGGTTGTGTGTGTAAGTTTTAAAATATCTGAACTCCTCCACTCTTTCCTTGGGCAACAAGTGATATATTATTCAGAAAAAAAAATGTGTCGGTCATCGGCAGCAATAACTGACATTTAAAGGTTGACGAATAACGAGTAAAATGAAGGCAACAGATTTTCAGAGAGGTATTTAATGAGCCCTTTGAGGGGTTATGCCAACACCTGTGCCAGGTAAAACATTCCAAACAACTGTAATATAATCAAAATACTGTATTCAGTCAATTGCATTCTGCTTAAGAATCACTTAAAAACTGTTGTGCTGTTGATGGAGCGATCTTTGATGCTAAAGTGGACTGCTGCAAGGAGTAAGCCAATAGTTGGTTAAAATTGGAGTAAAATATTGGCCTGACAGAATTTTCTAAACTAGAAATAAGCTGAAGTAACACACTAATCTCTGCTTTAAGACAAAAAACAAACAGTATGATTTGTTTCATCATAATGTTTGTTTTTTTGTCTTAAAGTAGAGATTAGTGTGTCTTGTATGGGTGAAATGTAATGAAGAAACCATGGACTCAACTAAGAAGTGAACAACAGATGTGAACATCAGTTGACAGGAATCTTTGTCAAATAAATGTTCAAGATAGAAAAGGGAGAAAAACTTTGGACCCAGTTTAACCATTCACACACTGTTATTTTCCATACGGTTATCTGATTGTTTATGTTAAAATATAAGGGAATTGAAAAAGAATCAGGTATATTATAGAGAGATATGAATGATTCAGAATAAACATTTACACTTCACACTTGGAGGTCTTGAAGCCATCAATCACACTCCATTTCTGAAGGGCAGTCTTCAGCATACCATAACAAGTACTGTTATTGTTAATCAGCATGTTGCCCTTGACCGGGCAAAGCTTGATAGCTTTCTAGCTTTTCTGATTGCTCCCCTATCAGGTTCCTCACAAAGATTACAAGGGAAAAATCTTATAATAAATGTCTCCTTGGCTTTATTAAGATATGTCGATGAATTGCTATGGAAATGAGCCATAGAGGTCCAGGCAATCACTCTCTTCTGATTGGCTCGTTCCTTTTTATGCATCCCCTTCCATGGATGACCAACATTTGGGGCCAGTAATGTGTTGAATTAGCCCTTGGAAGTGTCAGAATGATCATTAAGACATTATTAATCACCCATAGATACCTTTCATTTATATCCTATCTCTCTTTAAAGAGTTATCCTCCCAAATGAGTTTGCATTATAAGGCCTGATGAATTAGGGCATAAAAGAGACTAGCCGGTATGTCTCTATATTCTCTAGTGCAGCGTTTCTCAAACTATGGGCCTCGGTTCTGCGCCAATCAAAATTCGGTCAGATCCAGCTCTGATCTCAGCGCTGCAGTCACTGAGTGCCCCGCCCCCTCGACTTCACCGCCCGCCTCCTCGGGATAGTGTCTTCCACTCACGTATATGTGCGAGACTGCTTTTTCTTAACTGACAGAAGAATTTAGATTCTCTACCCGAACCCGAACCGGGCCCGAGCCCGTGGGTCGGGTCGTCCTGATATTTCCTGTTACTATCCCCGGGCTGTGGGCGTGATCCAGCATTTGGGTGGCTCGGAGCTCAAGAGTGTGAGTTTCTGAACGCTCCCACAGTTGAGAACCGGGCCGATAATTACAGTTAATGTGTCGGGTCGGTCTGGG
>JBBMFX010575005.1:0-14485 GCA_037832545.1 Rhabdalestes septentrionalis | reverse complement strand
CCAGGAGTATGAGTAATACATCACTACATCATCTGTGCTTCGGGGGGGTCGAGGTCTGATTTCAATCGACAGTTCAGCCATTAGTGTGGCACCGAAATGAGGCACTGAAATTCGCATTCTGTTTCAGTCCGGTACTTACCGATTACATAGGTACCGGTTCCATATTGGCACCGGTTTTCGGTACACAACCCTATCTGCAAATGGGGTAACAATGCATTTGAATGCGATGGCATTGATGTTATTTTAGGTGGAATGGTCAGGCATAGCAATACTTTTGTCTATAATATGTATATTCCTGTAAATTCCTGTAATGTGCTAAGCGACTGTAGTTTTAAAAATATCCCAGGTTTTGAAGGTTTGTGCAAAGTGGTCAGTACGCAGCAATTCACAAGGCTGATGGCTTGTGTGTAGAAACTATCTCTGACCTTACTGGTGCGAGTCTGGATACCCCTGACAGCAGGAGCATGAAGAATCTCTGGCTGGAATCAAAGAGGATCTGCTGTGTCTTATACTGCACTAATCAGACCTCCCTCTGTAGAGCTCTGTGGTCCAGAGCATTACGAATATGACCAGGTCTGAACTGCCAGCCTTCCAAGATTTTACAGGGGATACTGTAGGAGGAACACAGTGCAGATTCATATCGCTCTTGTCACCTGGCGGTAAATGTTGAGGACTAAATGTGTATGCATAAGCCTGAGAGGCTCAGGTCTAGAATGTCCCTATTTGGTGATTTCGAATTATTTTTATCCCATGCTGAAGTCACGGAGATTGTCCTTCCTGTTGCTGTGGACTAGAGACTCTTAAAATACTCCTCATTCAGACTCCAACAAAAACTTCCACTATAGATTTTTGACAGTACCTACTCTGTTAGACACTGATAGCCAATCTGTTCTGCAGTGATTGAGTCCGTACACAGAGGCCTTATATTGTTAGTATCTCCAGAGAGACACTCTGTCTGTCTCTCTCTCTGGGTCGATCTCCTTCGCTTGCTTACTAGGGACACAGACTTGAGTTCTGTGAAACAGCCTTGTGACAACATTGCTAGGGTAAATAAATACAATTGAATTGAACTGAACTGAAGTTTAGTAGGAGGCAGATGCAGACAATCATGCCTGGCAGACCAGAGGGAATTAAGAAAGTTGAGGCGCAATGAGTGATCCATTGCGGTCTGACAGCAGGGTGACTATATATTCAGTGCAACGGGCTATTCAAAGCGCTTTGCTGAGATTATAGGTTTATTATAGGTGTATTATTCGGGAATGGCTGTGCAAAGCCCAAACACAGACAGTATAACTTCCAGTCTCATAATAAAAGGCCAGACTGGAACAAAATAGTAAAAACTTACACACCAACTCTGCCAACAAGTGCCAGAAGAGCAAGCGGAGAGCTCACAGAAGGCCAAAGAGAGGTGAGTAAGTTGGTAGCATCAGGAGGCTACTGAGGATGTGGAGTTAAGCTAGAGCTAAACAAACTAACATGATAGAAAAACAGAAACGATCACGGCATCATCAGTGCCGGGGGGAAGGTGGTTTTGGTGGTTGTTGTTAAATAATTAAATCATGATGAATACATTAATTGTAGCCTACTGTTTCCACTACCTGACCAGCATGGTCTTTATTTTAGGCTTTCAAACGAACCCTGGAGCGGTTTGTTGGTGGTGAGAACACAATCCAAACTCGAAAAAAAAAGTACTGAGCCTTTTGGAATAATCCAGCTGCCGTAGTGAGCTGCGCTGTGCACTATGGGATGAGGAGACGTGTTTGTTTACAGCTAGCGCTTTAGCAACATTAGCCCCATAGCAGCTCGCGGGCCGACCCGGAACTGTGAGGAGGCGGAGCCTCATCCAAATTTGGCCCGATGATCCTATTAGATCCCAACCTTCTCAGGAAAGCGAGGTTTAATAGATCAGTAGGACAGTGCAGGTTAAGGCAAAGAAATTCCGCCAGAAGTCTCAGGACACCCGCATGTTAATTCTGACCAATCGAAAAGCAATTTAGGAAATACGTTCAATGGCAAATAAAAGCAAGTGATGTATATGTTGTCACGTGAAGCATTTTGGTTCGTTTCAACTGGTCCAGACCAGTATCATGATGGCCATCGGCGATGGACGATGGCATCGCCTGTCGACCCAAACCTACAGCGTATTTGTAAACTGGTTTCATGGTATAGGATGGCTTTAGAAGTCCAGGGGTATGGATCTTTCATAAAAAATTCATCACACAGCAAAACAACTTCATGGAAGTTCTGCCAGTTTTTTTGTGAATCACAAGATTTTAGACATCATCCCCTTGTCTGGAGTTCCTGTGTCCCACACATAGGCCTTTCACTGGCAGGAGAGCAAATACAATATTTAACAGATTTAAATGCAGAAGCCCACCATTTTTGTTTTCTTCTTGCGTAATACAACTACATAATCAAACATCAGATTAATATATCTAATTAATTCAAATCAAATCTAAACACTGGTCCAATGTCAACTTTTAAAGCAAATATGTACCAGTAATGAAATGCTTCCAATGTTGGACAAACAATATTAGAAAAACAGATACACTTTGATGTCTAGGGTTAAACTGAGTTGAAGTGGTTATTTCCCTTGGTTAGCACCTTCTAGTGTAGCCACAGTGTTGTGTGTTTTGCAAAACTAGTGCCTATTCAGCATAAATGTCCTTTCTCCCCTTACAGAGGTGAGAATTCTATGAAAAATCTAGTCATTAATCAGAGCTGACACTCTGTTGCACAGGCGAATTAGAGACGAGCATTAATTATCTCACACAATTTAGTATTAACAATAGCTGACATTATGTAAGAGGCCTCATGTGATCCCCTCAGAGATTCTTTAGATCCTTTCCCTCAGCTCCCTCTTCAGACATTAGCTATTGTTTCATGGAGGGAATGGAGGATCATTTCAATTTTAACACTAGAGGCAACAAAGACATATGTACAATATAAAAGGGGTACTGCCATGCATACACATTGTACTGACATTTGGTTGCAAACATTTTAAACAAATAAGGAGCGTTTTAACAGCAGTGTTCTTTTACACAGCTGCTGTTATAACATTTCTCGTTATTCTCAACTTAAACATTAATGTAATCATATCAAATATAAAACCAACTGCAAGGCATTCAAGTTTGATCTAGTTTTTGATAGAAAAAACAAGTTCCAGAGCGTGTGTGTGTGTGTGTGTGTGTGTGTGTGGGGGGGGGGAACCACCACAGCAGCTACAATAATATTGGTCAGGTGTTCCGTTACTTTTTTTATATAAAACATACAAAAGTAATAGGAGTGCTGTAAGTGATGGCTGTTTTTTTCACTCAAACACCAAGGAATATGGTTTGAACACTTTGCATAGGTGTCTAGGACATATACACAGTACTGTATATCTGTAAACCGGATACCTGACAATGAGCTTCTGGGATATCCCATTCCAAAATAAAGTGAAATAATAGAGCTGCCCAAGACCCCCTTTTTAATATTCCACTCTTCAAATTGTGTGGTAAGAAATCCTGGCTCACAAATTAACATTCAGTGTTCAGCTGGGTTGAGCAAAGTCATTCTAGCCATATGGTGCACCCCTAAATTGCACGATGCATTCCATTATATAGAGTTAACACACAACCAGGTTCACCCATCACACTGCTCTAGAGTCCAGTGGCACTGAGCTTTAGATCACACCACGTGAACACGTGGACACACACCAGGTGCAAACTTACACATCCAAGACACCTTCAAACATGCTCTGCAGGATTAAGCACTTGCCCTGAGTATCATCTTAATGGGAAAACTCTCTTTATGCCATGCTGTGCAATATTTACACAACATACTGCAAAACAGCCCTTTCAGCATGGAATCTCCTGTCAGCATTTACCCGTCAGTGATGCATTGAGGTATTTAACTTTTTTCCCAAGCCTCTTCAAAGGTTAGGTCATATATCATTACTGTCAAAAGAAATTCATTAGTATTTTGCCCATTTTATGTTCTTCACCATTTTAACAGAGGTGCTGCACATTATAATGTGTGAAATGTAGTTGACAAATGAACATATATTCTCCAAAATGGCTGAATGGATTTACGTTTTGTTAAAAAGTAAAAGTAAGGTTTTACCCTCCACTGAAAAGATATCAACTTCTTTTGGACTAAATGTATCAAATAACCAAAAATGGCTTGAGTGCTATAAGTTGTACCTGAACACTTCTATTTGATGGAATGTTCATGATAATTGAAAAAAATAAAAGAACAAAAAAAAAAAACTTTCCATGCATTTTGTAATACAGGAGTATTGAAGGTGGTGGAGACGACTACAGAAAGAAATCCAATGATCTGCTAAGAAAGACTAAATCTACAGTTAGTTTCTCACTGGAGTGGTTAAACCCTATTTAAAAAATCACAATAGCAAGATCAAATTCCATCTTTAATTCCACTGTTCTCAACCAAATTAGAAATGATGAAAATTAGAAATCAAAACATGCATGACATGTGGCCATCCAGCAATTGTGATTTCCTTTACAACACATCAAAAACAAACTGCCTCTTGTGTTTAAATGTCAGCTAGCATAACCAAACTACTCGTAGATAATGACCCAAAACCCGACCCGACCCAAGGAAAAAAGCAAACAACACGTTTGGATCGTTAATGAAATGCGTTTTTTAAACTTACATTTATTTGCCTGTAACTCCTTTTATTTAAGGTAAAAGAGTTAGTTGTGCATTCAGTTCAGTTCCTGCACTGGAAATGAACAAAACATTTTAAGTAAACTATATGAAAATGTGGACATGGGGAAGGCTATAAGACACAATATGGACTTCAGTTCAGACCTTCAACTGGACAAAATGTAATAAGAGGACCTCGGTGACTTTTAATTGAATACCCCTGTCCGAGACAAATAGTGCTACTGCATCAGAAAAAGAGTGATTCCTCACACCCCTCACACAGACCTTCCATCTGGCAAATGATATCAGAGCATCAAACCTGATAAGCCAGACTGTGTGAGAGCTTTTTTCCACCAGCCATTCTATTTTTTAACCCACTGCCTGCACCCCACCCCAAACACACACACCTGAATTGCACATTGACTCAACCGTTCACACCTTTGCACATCACTGTTTTTTTTAAGTGCACATGCAGTGACATGCAAGAAACACACCCATGTTGAATTAGTTTCTGAATCCTGTGAGTTACTGTCCTTTCATGGATTGACTGCAATATCTATATCAAACTGCTGCTGATTTTTTGCACACATAAAGCACACAATTACTTTGCAGTGTTGTTTATTCTCCACCTGAATGTTACTGCAATATTTGCACAATTTTGTGGATGTTTAAAAATGAGCTTGTACCAAATGACACATCCTTGTACCAAACTGCACACTGGGTGAATCACTGTGCAGGTGGCCCTTTATGCAGCATGTTGCAGACACTGCAATAAAAGCTAATCAAACAATATTATGTGCAGACCTGAAATAATTGGCTCAGCCTGGTGTAACATTCTTACCTTGGATGTTTTGTGTCTTTTGGCTGGTCCACTCTAAATAAGAACGGTTGTTTGCAAGTGCTTGGGCAATTTTCATATCAGCGTCACTGCAGGACTCGGGTGTGCATCTATGCTCCCTGCATGTGGAACTGTCAATAAAGCTGGGACTCGTCTCCTCACTACATAGCCATTCTTTGGATTCATTTATGCTTTGGTCAAAAGCTGAAACATCCTCTGTTAGCTTTTGGCTGGAGGTCCCAGGTTGAACAGTCAGATCTGAAGTAATCTGCCCACATCGGAAACTCTCCCCAAGACAAAGCTTCCTCTGGATATCCTGGTAAGTGCTGGAGGTCAGGAGGTCTGGTCTGGATATGAACAGATCAGACACCTCCTGTACATTGTCCTGTTTGTATTCCAGTAAAAGCTCTTCTGATCCAGACAGAAGGGTCAGCTTCTTGCTATCTTCCTCCCAGAGATACACCTGCAGCGAGACCTTCTCTAGGATATTGTGACCTTTAAAAGGATCAAGCAATAACATAAAATTTATATTTGTTAAGTTCACCATAAAGGTCACATTTCCTTCTTTAAATGATCCATAACTGTTACTGGATTCAAGTCAACAACTCAAAGTGCCAAAAACACATTAATCAAAATGTTCGATCTCAATTATTCAGAAACAATCAGCTAGCAGATGTACTGATATATTAAAGTCAGAAAAACACATTCATATGCATGTTGGCCACAGACTGTTTTTGAAGGGTTACCTGGTTTATATTATCCTGGTTTATCCTTGAAAAGCAATGAACCATTGAGTCCACATGAATTGGTTGATATGATCATTCAAATAAATATGAAATTAATGGGCGGATTACTAAATTATTAATATAAGCTGCAGTCATGACATAATTCTGACATTAAAAGTCAGAACGTCTCAAAAGCTCCCATAACATCTATATGTACCGCAAGGACAATACTGTAATTTTTGCATGAGAAGATTAAGAAAGCCAAAAGTAAGTGTATATTTTTGGTTTTAGTCTATCTATCTTTAGTCTATCTATCTTTAGTCTTTCTATCTTTGGTCTATCTATCTTTAGCCTATCTATCTTTGGTCTATCTATCTTTGGTCTATCTATCTTAGGTCTATCTATCTTTAGTCTATCTATCTTTAGTCTATCTATCTTTGGTGGCTGGAGGTATAAATTATCATGTAGATTAATTATGCATTTAAGAAAAAAAGCATTTAGAAGTAGCCCATATATTCAATTCTGTGTATTTGTGTATTATTCTTGTATTATGTGCTTAGCATTTGTTTGCATGATTTCATGTCATAATTATATGTTCATTTTCCCATATTTTGATCCCTTATAATGGAACAGGCTGTTTCGTTAATGTAAGACTTAAAAACCTATATGTAAATGAGCTCTACATGATCACTAAATTAGGAAAGTCATGATCTGATTTACATGATTTACTGATATATATAGAGATCAACAAGAATGGCTCCTCAAATATAACGACATGTAAATGAGACAGGCTCCTGCTTGGCTCTAACCAAAGTCACCCAACAAATTGAATTCAGATTTTCTGTTTTGGATACAGATATAATGAGCTTAGACTAATGATGTGGACTGTGGACCACTATGCTGAATTACATATGCCTGATCAATAAGACTCACCAGGTACAGTGAAGCTCAGTAAACGACCCTCTTCTCTCTTCTGAGCTCTGGCAATATGGTGCAGAGACGAGCCTTCTAATAACACATAGTACTCAGTGTTCTCCTGAGACTGTGAACCCTGCAGCGCCACACAAGCTTCCACCTGACCCTAAAGAGAAGAAAGAGACAGAGAGAGACAATGAGTGAGAGTCATTAGTTAATAAAAGTCAACATGAATCAGAAATCATGCATTTTTAGATCATATGTGACATTTTTCTATCTGACACAGCGTATTAAGGACCTCTACTCTAAGTGAGTGTTTTTGCTCTGAGATGGGTGGGGCTGGTGGGAGAGTGAGGTCAACAAATGACTGTATTGTTTAATAATATATTTCCCATCTGCTGGTATGATGTGACAATCCGGTATGAGAAGAAAAATCAGAAGTTAAGAGGCAGGCCCCCAAGTTGATCAACTGAAGTATGTTGCCTTGAAGACATGGTCAACCACTTTGGTATTTTTCTTGCGACGATATGAATTTTTGAGGAGCTTGCACCATTTGATTTAAACAACACAACTGAAATGTGTTTATTGTGGTCCAAACAAAAACGAGCAACATGCTTCACAGTGGCAATGGTGTTCCAGAAGTGGGAAAATTTCGCACCACACAGATAAGTAGGAAAATGTGTTCTTGAAATGATTCTTTTCCCTGAACCTTTTCCATGAACTGTGCTGTACCTAAATCATACATAGATTATAATCAACAGAGGCTATTGCACAATGCACAACATGAGTAACATGAGTAGCGAGACATATCTACAGGGGTCATCCTTGTTCACAATGGAAAACGAAATCTTTTGGTTCATGCTGAATTCAGAACCAATTTATTTTGCATTTCCAAATGGTTAAAAACTGAACCAGAACGGAATCTGTTCGCTTTTTTTTTTTTCGAAAAGGGGTCACAAAATTCATTTTCCCATGAAGGCCATGCAGTTAATTAAATTTGAGTAAAATGTGTGTCATGAAAATCATACTTTGTGCAAGTAAACTCTTAGCCAGTGATCTAAAATCACTACTTTAAGCAGAAAACACCAAAATCAGACTTGCTTAAGATCGTGAGTAAAATATGATTCTGTGGCCTGTGGGCCCTTCTCCTGAGGAAATGTGGAATGCTTTGGATCACTTTCTTGCTGGAAGGTTCAGGGATGGCCCAGATTTAGCTTCCTGGCAGATGTATCCAAACGAACATGTCCAGGAACTAAACTCTGGCTGAAATGCCATGTAACCTAACAAGGTTCGCAAAAACAGACAGGCATTCAAATTCTCCCCACTCCACCTCACTGTGGGTTTTTAACAAGCCCGCTACTCAGATAAACAAGAGCATTCAAACTTTCAGCAACATTTTAAAGTTGTACACATACAGGCAGTTTCTTCTGTCTGTCACCTTTCTGGGTCAGTGGCCCCTAGAGGCACTATTGGTTTAGGTTCTACATGGAACTTTTATTATGAAAAGTGTGTGTGTGTGGAGAATCATGCTCTGTCAGCTGTCCTGTGTTAAGTGATTGTGTTTAATTATTGGTTTCTGTCCTTTTCTGTTATGTATTAAAGTTTCAAGAGTTTTGCATTCTGTGTTCGCACCGTTACGGATACCTTCACTCTACCCGTTCCTCGTGTGTTTTCTGTTTTGGGCCTTCATGTCCCTTTAAGTTACCTTCCTGCACTCGTGCCATGCTCACCACCTAAGCACCCCCGACGTGATGCTGTCAAACTTTAAGAATAAGTTACTATTTTTTATTTGTCTGAAAATGATAACTCACAATCTGCTCCAAATGAAATCTGAGTAAAAATCTAAATAAACCCATTCATTCTTCAATTCTGATTCTTTAATTAGCTCTTTGTTTAGTTACTATTAGGCAACTGGTGTACTGGTGTTTAGAGCAGTCTAAACTGTGAATGGGTTAAATCCAGAAAACCATTTCTTGCTGTTCACACCAATCGTGAGTGTTCTGACCACTTCTGATTCCCATTTCTTTGCAGCCTTATCGCTAAGGAAAATGATTTATAGACCAATGCTGGTTCTTGCTTCAGTTAAATAAAATAAAATAATTCCACTGTCAATTCGCACAATTCCACTGTCAATTCGCCTTTAATTTGACTTTTTTTCTGGATGCACCATGATGTGTTGAGCAGACCGAACAAGCGCAGAACAGAAAGACTTTGACTATACAACCAAAATCAAATAACAGAGCTCCCACTCATCAATGCAGGCATTCTAAGCACGCACAAAAAAACACACACACTTGAACACACACACACACACACACACACATAGTGGAAAATGACTCACAATGCAGACCTCGGATTTCATTTATTAGTGCCTGGATCAAAAGACACACCTTGTAAAATTGGGAAGTGAACATTACTGCAGTCTAGGAGTGGCATGTGCAACACAAGGTTCCTTTCACTTTTCCTGTGTCCCGCACACAACCCTCTTTTATTTTACTCCTTTTTTTTAAATAAATACTTCTCCAGCAGTCTCCCTCACTTCCTGTCAAAGGGGCCCATCTGTAATAATGGTGAATGGTGGGCAAACAGGGTAGAGAACCTTGTTAGGTATGGGAAAGAGGGCTTTCCCCTTTCTGCAGCTCGGTGCTTCAGATGGAGATGAATGACAAGCCTGGGATTCTGCATTTCTCTCACCGACTTTCATTTTTCACCCACTCAACTCACAGCATTCCTCAGTTTTCCTGCTCTTCTTCTCTCCTTGTCACATTATACCTCCAAGACATTTTATACGTTTTCAGTCAAATATATACGCTTTCCCACACATCCAGGTTCAACCTGCCTCTAATTTAGAAGGGCCTATGTCATGTAAAACCAGTTTTCCTTGCTTTTTTACAGAAGAGTTTAATGTTTCAGAACAAACTGTGCGCTACTCAGGCCATATAGTCAATATATCAGGACATTAGGCTGCAAAAACAATCCTTTTTATCAATTCTATGTCATGAACATAAAAGCATTTACACGTATCTTTTACACGTAAAAGAAAAAAACACCAGATACTTCAATGTCAGACTTGGTTATGGTGTCTAACACTGTTCTGTATTAAGTCTGAAGTCAAATTGTCAGACACCACAGAAACCAGTTTAAGTGTGTGATTTTTTATTTTTTTTTTTATTTCTGACTTCATAGCTTCATAGAATTCATAGCTGACTGAAATTCAAAAGCTTCCATTGTAGCTCTAGTGCAAGACAAAAGTAGCAAACATTACATGATTTGGCTGATCAACAATTTTCTAAGAAGAATATTGTATACATCTTAATTAAATGGACACAGAATATCATCAGTGGAGAAGATCAGGCATGGGATGAACTCCATTGGCTCACACAAAAAACCCCAAGAGCGCCCACCCCACTTGTCAACATTACAGAGGCACCCCATAGAACACAAACTGTGGGAGCACATTCAGGGAAAACTACAACCCTATAGTCTATCCATTGCACTCTAGAGTCCAACTATGGTCTGTGGTCAGATCTACCACATAGCTACATACAAACACACAAAATGCAGATCATTAACTTGCCTTAAAGACCTGCACACAAGTTCATGTCATCTTAAAGAACAAGCCACATGACTAAGCAGCATAAGCTCAATGAACAGTGAGAGCTGCCTTCGTGAGCAAAATAAAACCTTAGAGACTGTAGAGCCGAAGCATAATCTTCTTAAGAATCTGAAACAGAGCTGCCATCGATGTCCCTTATTACAGATAATCGCTCGTTAAATTTTCTTTGATCACAGAGCACTTCAGGACAGACTTTTTCTAGGAATCCCACAGACTGTCGGGTATTTTAGAAGTGCTATTTCTGAAACTGGGCTTAATTTACAGTCATGGCATTAAGGACAGCTCAGATTATTCTTGATGAACAGAGTGTGCAAAAGGCCAACAAGAATTGAGTTTTCAGTGTCAGGAAAAAGGAGAAAAACTGAAAACTACCCAGAAGCTGTAAGTAAATATATTAGATTTTACAGTATTTAGTGTTTACCCTTTTATTGCCTTCAGTACTGTTTCCACTCTTATTGAGAGATGTGTGTTCAGTTTTTTTCGGCACAAATCTACACATGTTTCTCCATGTTTCTCAGTGCTGCATCTTGCTAGAGCCCTACACTCCAGATCAGTGTTCCGGAGCAAATAATGTTCTTTTTTTCCTGTATCCTTCTCTCAACAGTGACTTTTTGAGAAGCTACACAATCTCTAAGAGCCCAGTACTGAGCTGTCTTCTCATAATGAAGGGATGGACAGAAATACCTGTAGATTTTTCACTTCTCTCACAGAGATTAAAGCTTTTAGTGCTGTTTATCTGATAGGGATGATATTGTTGGTTATTCAGAATTTCATTCTCTCTGAATCCTTTAATCACTGAACTGCAGTTTTGGAAACTCTTTGTTTTTCATTAACTTTCCCCTTCCTCCCTCTCATCTTCTCAGAAATCCTACCTTCAGCCATTTTAGATGCACATGAGAAAGAACACTGGTGTGTATGGGTAGCTGCTTGTGTGAATGTTGACGTTTCTTAGAAGGTAAAAAATGTCAGTGGGAGCATTGGGAGCAGCTTTAGTTGAGAGGACACAGTTGTAACTGGTTGGGTTTTTGGAAGGAAAGAGTAAAGTAAGTGCAAGCAGAGTGCACAAAATAAAGATCTACACAAAATATATATAAACAAAGTATACAGACTAATTATGTGTAGTGTTGGAGGCTACTGGTTATTTTTGTTAAACATATTTTCTTGCATTTGTCAAAAAAACAACAAATATTTTATGTGATTATTACTGCCACGTCAAATTCAGTTCCCATATACTGCCATCCATTCGAATATAAAAAATGTAAGGAAATCCATAGCAAAATTAAAGGCTTTCAATTACAAAGTAATTACAACAGAGTGCAAGAGTTTACTCTTACATCAGACTGGCAGCTGCACTGAACTACTGTAACAAGGAGGTTGGTACATCTGACATTTGTGTCAATCAAAATAGTGCTGCATCATGTATCAGCTGTTCAATTCACTTTTCCAAATACAACAAAATGTTGTAGCATAATCATGCATGACTCGTTGTTCTAAAACATACAGACAAGAGATTTTTTTGATCAAGAATTTGTTATGAATACCATGTTGCAATATTGGCTGGTAAAAAACTACTGGGTGTGCTTATGCAACAGCTGTGGTACCCCTTTTCTTCAAAAATACTACTTCCCTGCAATCGCCATATCTCAGAATTGCATGACATATACAAAGGATCATATCGCAAATATATTATGACCATGAAATAACAGCACATCAGCACATTACACTTCCCTAAAAAATACATTTAAAAGACCAGAGTTAACCTCTGATGATATTATGATCAGAAATAAGAAACTAAAGCAGAAGTACTACAAATACCCTAGAACAGCATTCTTAGTTAATATAGTTACTTAAAAGTGCTTTATAAAAAGACTCAATGAGGGAATAGTAGATAGTGGATGTCTAAACAACAACAAATTGTGTGGTTGTGGTTGACTCTCATATTTATGATCTTCACAAAATAAAACCGTTATATACTTTAATACCAAAATACCAAATCAAAAATAAATGCTATTCGTATTAAACTAGACTATTATTACTATCACATGCATCAGCCTTTCCATGTATAAATACTTTTTTGTTGCAATGTTGCAATACTGCACATCCAACGACCCATCCATCCGTTCACAGTTGCAGGGGGTGCTGGAGCCCGTCCCAGAGCACATAAGGCCAAAGGCAGAGAAACACACTAGACAGATTGTCAGTCCATCGCAGGGCAGACAAACCACACAGACATTCAGTCTAATAACGCAATATGCAAATCAGCCTCTTGACCAATCATATCCCGTAAATTCCGGACTATAGAGAGCACCTGATTAAAAGCAGCATGCTCTAATTTTAGAAAGAAAATCTTGTACAATTTTGTACTTGTACAAGCCGCACCGGATTATAAGCCGCATGTGTCTCATATACGTATTCGTAACACACAAATTATGTTGCTTATGATTTTTTACTTAACAGTGCACGAACAACATTCAATCTCATAATGACCTTTAAAAATATACATGGTATATATACTGCATCTACCAGAAAAAGGCTTAAACCGCTTCTTCATATTCCTTACCTTCATCATGGGCGGGGCGGCTTAGGGGGCCGTGCCCGCCCTCGGACTCACCCGGGCTCTCCCTGGGAATACGAGCCTCCGGGATTGGTCTGGGAGTTTCAGCCTAAACACTCGTCACACATGCAGCTGAAATGCGCCTAAAACATATCAACCCTCCCCAAAGGTCCGTCCGCTAATCCGTGTCTGGCGCCGGGTCTGGTTACGAGTTAATTTTTTGGGAACAAAGCTTATAGTCTGGAATTTACGATATTTTATTTGGTCGTCTGGATGAATCAAAAGTGCTCACTTGGTCCAAAAAATCATCTTGGTAATAAAAATAACAATAATAATAATAATAATAATAATAATAATAATAATAATAATAATAATAATAATAATACTAAAAGCATCAAAATCCACTCAGAAATTTGGCCAAAAGCTTGCTAAGGTCTAGCTTTTTGTTGCTGTTGGAGGTGGATGTGTGGGTGTGGATAAGTATAGAGGTATATATACTAATGTTGTAATGAAACTTGAAGGAGTCCAGTGTTAACATATTGACAATAATTTGTGCTATGCTAATAAAAGCACCTTCTCATATTTCATCTTTAGATTCTAGCTGAAAACAAAGGAGTTAAAATCCTCTGAATGGCTGAATGGAAAATGATTCATTTCAATATTTTTGGTCTTTGTACTACTTTGGTCGATAATGCACACGGCGCACCGCGCTTTCGCGACTTGTGCAACCCAACATTGCTATTTTGTGCGAGCGCATCGTTCTTTTTTTCCAGCAGAAATGTACGTTGTCAAGATAGCAGATGTCATTGTCGAGCGTGTCACTGGAAAGAAGCGGTGTGGCATGGCACATAGCGCGAATTTGCTATTTTATGAGAAGTGAAAGTCATTCGCCACTGACCAGAAAAAACCTGGTTTGTAATCATTCCCGCATTGTTCAGAGGCTTTCATATGGACGCCTGATGCTTTGGGATATGGAAGAGTTCACAATGTGCGCACACACTGCTTCTTTCATAAGCAGGAGTGAGCAGCAGCGCATATAGGAAAAAAAAAAACATGGTCATGTGAAGTAGAGTTTAGATTCTCTGCCCGAACCCAACATGGGCCGAGCCCGGCCCGACCCGCAGGTCCTGTCGGGCCAATCTTTCCTGCCGCTGTCCTCGGCCGGGCTCGGTTGGGCCGTGATCAAA
>JBBMFX010574972.1:0-14489 GCA_037832545.1 Rhabdalestes septentrionalis | reverse complement strand
AATTTATAAAACAAAATGTACTGCACACAGAGTTATCCTTGAGTGTGCGCGACAAGATTGATTCAATGGTGGCATTCGACAAGCCGTAATCTATCGCGACAAGACGTGATTCTGTCGTTCGAATAGAAATAACGTAGGGGCTTGAGAGTGGAAGGGGCCTGACAGAGGACACGCACTCTCAGGCCCCCTCTGCAGCCAGACACTTGTGCAGTTTAGACAGGTTTTTCTTTTGGGGCATGGCCTCATATGAAGTTTCATAAGGTTTGGTAACTGTATGAAGCCTGAAAATCACTTCTTCTGAAACTGCATTCATTTCAGTGGGTCAGCGAAAGAAAATGAATAGATGAGTAAAAGTCATAACTGACTGCATTTGTGTGTCAGGGGAGTTGGCCTAAAGTATCACATGAAGTTTGGTGGGTTTCGATCGAAGTGTGTCCGAGCGTTTTGCCATAATTTTTTGCCAGTCAAACAGCAATAACGAACAAACGACAAGATGCAGCAAAAAGCTGTGAGCAAGCACGCTCTGACCCAACGTTGAATCTGTCTCTATCTCGAAAGCCTTGGGAGGACTGGGGAGTCAAAAAAATGGTCAAGGTTAGAATGATGTTAATAAAGATAAAACAATAGTGTGCTTGTTTGTCCATTCACTGTTTTTTGGCTCCCTATTTGAGAAAGCACACTAATTATCCCCCTGTGTCAGTGCCATCATGACCTTTGTGGGTTGATACAAAGTACGTTTTAGAATGACAAAAAAAAACTGACTAGGCAAAATAAAGTTTAAACAAGCTGTGTTGGCTCATTCAAAGTGGGAAACAGAATAAAAACTAGAACCGCAAGAGTTTATTAACGCGCTGACGAACATGAGCATGTTGGACAAACGCGTTAAGTGTGATAAGGAGACCCAGATTTAAGCAGTTTTAAAGATATAGAAATGTGGAGTTGATGTCGGCCCCTAAAGATGAAATGGTGTATTGTTTTGCATTTAGCCTAAACATGTTCGTATGAAGTGCATCAAGTTATGTTATGCTGTTCAATTGTCAAGATATGGGGTTTATAGGAATTACAGGCGGCACCTGCTCCATATTGATTGGCAAATGGACACATGGCATATTGGCTGAGGAATAGACATATTACAAAGGCGTGGAATAATGGTGTGGAAGTGGGCGTGGTCATGTGGGCGTGACCATATAGATGACATGAAGGGTCATTCAAGGTATAAGGCGTATGAAGAATTTCGCGTTGACGTGACGAGATATGAGCAAAAACATAATTAGCAATGTTAGAGCGCTATCTAGGGGTGAACATGTGCCATCTTTTGCTGATATCCAAAACTTCTTGTGTGGGGTGTTTGACAGAAGTTTGGTTATTTTACGATGTTGACCTTTGAAGATATTGGCTTCGGAGTAAAAACAGGCCACTCCCACTCCATACGCATTCATGCGTAACCCCAAAATGATTGCATAAATCAAAAATACGCTTCAGTAACTTTTTGTGTCCATCAATGTAGATGATGTATTCCAAATTTGGCATGATTTGCATAAACGGCTTCGGACAAGTTAACTTTTTTTTTAGCCAAAATGGTGGCCAGTGGGCATGGCCATATGGAAATCGAAGATATACATTCAAGGCAGGATGTCCCAGAGGATTTGTAAATATAGCTCTTCACTGTAAGGAGATATAAAAAAAAAAGTGACTTGGCCTGTGACAGCGCCATCTAGTTGTGGACGTGTCATTTTAAGGATTTGCGATCTGACATGCAGACCTAACTAGTCCCCCAAGGGATTTCGGCTTGGCGCGTTTGGTATAGGCGGCAGTCGGGTTTTATGTTGGGAAGGAAAAAAAAAAGTAAATTACAATGGCAGTGAATGATGGCGGGAAGTGGGTGTGGCCATGTGGGCAGGACCATAAAGATCATATTAAGGCTAATCCAAGGTATAAGATGCATGAAGAATTTTGAGTTATCGTGACCCGGTTAACAAGATATGAGCAAAAACGTATTTAGCGTTGTTACGGCGCCACAGAGTGGGGAACATGTGCCATCTTTTGCTGATGTCCAAAACTTATTGTGTATGGTGTGTGACCCAAGTTTGGCTATGTTACGATGTTGACTTTTGAAGCTATTGTCTTCAGAGTACAAGTAGGCCACTCCCAACCAATGTGAAATTTATAGTGCCCCCTAATGGCCAAATTGTGCCATCTTCTGCAAGTGTCCAAAATATTACGTGTACAAGAAGAATACCAAGTTTGATGATATGATGTTCTGTGAAGATACTGACCTTAGGGTAATGGTAGGCCATGTCCAGGAAACTGATTGGTGCATAACACCAAAGTGGTTTGACAAATTTGGTTGGCTTACTATGGAGATGATGTGTACCAAATTTCCTGAGATTTCAAGAAACAGCCTTCGAGTAGATGGCTTATGAAAGTTGGGAGTTTTTTTTCAAAATGGTGGGAAAAAATGGTGGGCGGAATTGGGCGTGGCCATATACATTAGGGATGTCCCGATCAGGTTTTTTTGCCTCCGAGTCATTTGATTTTGAATATCTGCTGATACCGAGTCCCGATCCGATACTTATATATACCATACTTAGGCAAATGGCAACTGCGGTAAAGTGGATTTTCGAGATTCGTTTGATATTCGCGAATACTTCCTTTTCCCGAAAAAATCCCAGTTCTCACTTGCGATCTTGCTATTGCCTATCGTGCTAGTGGCGCTGCGATAGGCACTGTCGCAAAACTTCTACAAGCGACACAAAAGGCTACAAAAATCAGTTAAACCTATTAATCTCTTTAGCAATCTGACTTTGAAGTGTCAGACCAAGTCTAATACCTTCAGACTAATATTCCTCACAAAGCACATGTCATGTTTCTGGAAATATTACATTTGTTTATTTTTGGCAATTTTCTAAATACCAAATTGATCAATAAAATCTATTAATCTCTTCAACCATGTCACTTTATTGTATCAAACCAACTCTGATATATAAAGACTAATATTCCTCAGATACCACAAGGCCTGTTTTTGCAAATATTGTCTGTTTATTTTTGGCAATGGTTTAAATACCAAATTGATCAATAAAATGTATTTAAATCATTTTGGCATTCTAAATGCTAGCAACTACAGCTTTAGGGATCTCTCCAAGCATACCCATTCAAAAAGTCATTTACAACATATGGTGTATATATTCAGATATCTTATTTTTTAAAGGAATCTTTAGAAAGTCTTACTTACAGCTTGTACCAATTAATCCAGTATTATCAAAAGTGTATACAAAGCATTTGTGTAGCAAATATCTTTAGTTCTCATTAAAAAACTACAGTATCCGGTTGAGAATACTGTTAGCTGTTGCAACTTTGAAGAGTCTCTCCTCTTGTGATCAGAGACGAGGCAAGCCGCAGTGCTGGGCACCTGCTGCCTGCCACGACCCCTAATCACCACTCAAACAGTCTCTCACGCGAGTTCAGGGGAAGCGTCTACGTACTCTGGCAAGTGACTGCGGGGTCGAGATGAACCTGACACAACATCGTATACCTGAGTCCTGATCGGGAGGTAACGTCCGATTCCGTTCAAGTCTGAAACCACGTGATCGGGCCCGATTTCCAATCACTTGATCTGATCCCTAATATACATTACAGTCAATATACATTAGAGTCACATGGTAAAAATAGGCCAAAATCACTCCATACGTATTGAAGCGTAACATCAAAGTGATTGCATAAATCAAAAATCCGCTTCAGTAACTTTTTGCGTCCGTCAACGTGCATACCAAATTTGGCGTGATTTGGAGAAATGCCTCGGGACAAGTTAACTTTTGTAGGTTTTGCAGTGTAGCCAAAACGGCGGCCAGTGGGCATGGCCATATGAAAATCGGAGATATGCATTTGATGCAGTACTTTCCAGGGAATAAGCAGTGGAAAGAATTTTTCACGTATCTCTTAATGTTCCATGTACATGGGCCTGCGCACTTTTTGCTTGGACCCCTAAAAAAACTCACATCAGGAGTTGAGCTGAAGGAGTTCTGGGAGGTTTGTTTCATAAGCAGAACTGGGTTTATTGTATGGGGTTTAACATAATACTATACGTTGTGGCTTCAAAGTTTCTCAGAATTCCTCCTAAAGTGATGTGAGCAAGTGGTTTTGTATCTGTTTTACATTCTTTGCAGGTGTAATTTATGTGGCTAGGACTTATCCAGATATAATTTCAAGACACATGAATTCAAGACACATGATGTGACAAGGTGTAAACATGGTCCAATTACATCTCTTTTAGGTGAAAGTTTTTTCCTTAAAATGTATCTGCTAATATTCATGATGATAATTGGTGGTGTTCTATGTGTGCAATTTTTATATTGCAAAACAGAGCTTGCAGAGCTGGCTAACTTAAAGTAAACATGTGAGCCTTTGTATTGTGTTTAGCAGTATGTAAATTTCTTTCTTTTTCAAAAACTAAAATGGCTAGTTGACTTCATCTAAGGGTACAGTTATGCGTAGATGAAGGCCTAACAATAAAGGGCCTTAGAACTAAATGGGTCCATAGATGGACACAAATAAACAGTTCGACTTAAGTGTGTGTGTGTGTGTGTGTGCGTGTCTGCGTGTCCTCTACTGGTGTAAACAAATATATCCCATTATCTGCAGTAGAAATAAAAGACCATAACCGCTGTAAGAGAATGTAATGGATATAATATATCAATTTATCCTTCAAATGCAATGTTTTCATTCTTTCCCTTTTTTGACTCTGATTTCCAATGCTCTCATTGCTTTTTTGGCTTGGAACTGTGACAACTAGTGCGAAATTTAGTTTAGTGCAGGCTGACCTTAATGCCTCTTACCCCAATACGGACATGCCAAGGAGACGTGGCTGTTTTGTTGGTGGGGTGTCGTGGATTAATGAACTTTAAGAGAGTGATGATGTTTGGAATGAAAATGTGGCAATGCTGCTGTTCTGTTCTTTTCTTTCTCTTTTTCCTCAGTTTTCTGGCGTGAGGTATCACAAGCCTTTGGTGTTACATGCCCACCTCAAAGTTAACGAAATTAAAGCACAGCATGGAGCAAGTGAGACAAATGTTTGTTCACCAAACATGACGGCAATTATCCCAAAGATGCACAGTTTCATCCCCCCTTTCTTGTTTTGTTGGCATTCCAGGAACATGAGAATGTGTCAAGTTGAATGAAATAGGTAGTCACAATTTTTTTCCATCAGTTAGTTTGTTAGTTAGTCAGTCGCTATGGTGATGGCTACAGTTCTCTGTAATTCTTGAGCACAGGTTGTGGATTGTAGCTTTGAAATGGAAACGTCACCACACTTTCCGGGCCCACGTTCATTTCTTCCTTTCTTTTTTTTGTAGTGGCCGAAGATATTTAGAAAGAAAAATAAATAAAACTCTAAGGACTGTGAAATAATGTGGTGAAATAGAAGTGTTTTTTAGTAAATTTCTCAAATCTCAATATCTCCTTGTTTCTGTTTCTCCCTATACATTTCCTTCTCTCTCGTGCATGTTTCACAATATCTTGTTATTTTCTGCCCTTACATTCATTTCCCCATCCATCCACACATCCATCCATCCACCCACATATAGGGTTGTCCCCCAAATGTCCAAAGTAGGGCCCCCTGGTGACATCAGAAAAGTTCTGGTGACTTGGAATCCACGCAAAATGCTGTTGAGTCCATTGTATGCACTTTTAGCAGTGAACGGGTGTCATCATGGGCTCTCTGACTAGTTTATGGCTATGTTTCCCCATTCTGAGCAAGATATGTGTTCTAACACCTTTGCATCAGAGAGTATTTACTTTTTCAGCACTGGCTATCCTTCACTCCTCACACACCTTAATCACCTCGAGCCTTGTGTGCCTAATAATCCTATTATCAGTTCATAGTTGTCTTGAACCACATTTGATAGGAACCAATGCATACTGTTGCCACACCACAACCTTATTCCTTATCTGTGTATCGCTCCATCTTGCTCCTCTTATCCCTCTTTTTGTTTTACTTTTTTGCTCACCACATTTCCTTCTGTAATTCATTCCTTTATTTGTATGACCTCCCTAGACTTCAGAGTGTTTCACATCATCCAGCAATGTTGGTGCTGTGAAGTAATTACAAATTGTATCAAGCTGTGAAACTTGTAATTACTAATTTCCCTCACCCCATCCCCTTCTTTATTCCCCTCAGTGGAATACCATCTGGCCTCCTCACTCCCTCCTTTTCTCTTCGCATTATTAGACCTCGCAATTTACGTACCTTTTTCATTGATTTGGCCTTTTATTAAAGCAGTACTATTTCTCTTCAGAGCCAAATTAATAATTGTTTGCAGAAACCCCCACAAAAACTCGGAAGCTGCAGGTATTCTCTTTTTTTGGCTTTTTTTGGGGGAATATATTTTTTACACATTTTTGTTGTAAATTATTACGAAAAATTAGCTAATACTTTTGAACAGAAGTAGTAACCCAAGTGTAAATTCAGCGAAATATAAATCGTCCAGACACCTTCCGGACCGCTCCATTCAGACTGTGATCTTGAGTTAATGGCTGCTGCCTTCCTGTTCTCGGGGTATAATTACGTTCTTCTGAAAGACCTAGCACGATGCTGTAGCAAGCCATTAGAGTATCAATGAAAGCCCTGTATGCTATAGAAGAATGAGCTGGTGAGCAGGAGGAGCTTATCAATAATAATTTTATTCCTTATACATATTGGTGCTAAATTATTAAGAAAAATATAATTTACTACTCCTGTACCATAATTAGAGCTTCAATTACATTTTCATATAAAATCTAACTGTATAAATTTTTTTGTACTCTCCAGAGAACACAAAGTAAGCTCATCTTTCGTGCCATCGATATATTATAATTACTGATATAAAACACATATTTAAAAAGATTTCTAGTGGTGCTACATAAATGTTTCTGGTCTCTATCTTGTACATTTGTTGACATACAAGATAATGCAGTTAGATGATGCAGTTAAAATTTGGTCTACTTTACCCATTGGGGGGCGCTACAGCACACATTCAATCATTGCAGTGGTTCTCTGCCCATAGCTCATGAACCTTGAGACAAACTCACAAATGCTTTTTCCTGCTGAATCCTGTCCTCTCTCACAACTTCAGAAATGTTTTTGATAATACGAGAACATGTGCCAAGTTTCGTGCACGTTGAACTCCCACTCAAGGATGTTATGTACTGCTCAACTGAAGTTGGACAATATCTATGGTGATATGTTTTGTTGATGCAGCTGTGCTCTCTTCACATGTGCTTGGAGAGTTTTCTAGACGGGCGGTAGAGGGAGCTGTCTGCCATAGAGGGTAGAGAAGCAAACTCAAATGTGAAATACATGCGGTCTGTTTAAAGTTGGGATTTGTACTTGAGAGTCACAATATAGACATTTACTACATCACATGGGGAATGGCTAGAGTTAAATCTAGTATAATAGATATATACCCCTATTTTTTGTTGCACATATTTGTACTGAGCTTTTATATCATCTTCATTTTAAGTGTGATTCCAACAATATTTATAAAATTTGTTTTCAGTTTCATGTGAAGCTTTCATAATGACATTATTTGCCATCATGCAACAGGGTGTTAATGTTATTATATTTTGTGCTGATCGATGTCAAAATCCAAAATCGGATATTTAGTGCTGGACAGAAGTGTCTCTCAGATGGCGTGATGAATTGGGATTCATATTATCGTTGTTGTTGTTTTTGTGGTCGTTGTTATTTTATCCATATTCAATTTTGATTAAACTAAATACTTGGTGTTATCCAGGTAAAAAAAGCTCACCATTTACCATTGTTTTTACTGTCACGAGTACATAAAATTTTAGTGACTTTTATCCAGCCACTCTATGTATATCTCAAAGATGGAATTATGCAGACATATATACATTTTGAAATTGTTGGGAACAACTGTAATTTTGTAAAGGATATATATCACCCAGCCCAGTATTACATCCATGTATACATGTGACTTTTAAGCTGTGCTGTGTTTTACATGATTTCTGATATGGAACTTGAATTGAAGTGTGTGATGTGTATGTAACGGAAGGTGCACTATGCTGAGATCAGCCAGTTAAGCAACACTAACATAGTGCCACAGAAGAATTGGATATGGTCTGTGAAATCTGGGTGTCGGATTATTGGTGCTCCTGCTGGCAACTGCGTGTGTGTGTGAGCTGTGCGCAATGTGTCTTCTGTGAGAAAATGGCCTTCTAACAGATTACCTGCTGTCCTGAAGCCTGTTCTGGCCTCTTCTCCTCCTCTCTTCTATTCATGCACTCAGCCAGCTGGCTGTTGTAAAGGTCAGCTCTAAATGTTTAATCATCACATTGCCTTCAAGGTCCAGTAATGTTTTTCCTGCTAGGATCTTTAATATTTCATTAAAATATATTAAGTCTATTTATCAATGTTTGAAATAAACTCACTGCATGTACTAGTGGTATGGCTTGTATTGGTGGGAAGTAATTGTATCATGAAATTCTTCCTTTAGTTTTGTTGTTTGTGGTCTGTTGTTGTCAGTAAAGTAGTGGTTTTAATGGCTTTGTCTCTGTCTGTGTGTGTGTGTCTCTGTGTGTCTCTGTGTGTGTGTCTGTGTGTGTCTGTGTGTGTCTGTGTGTGTGTCTGTGTGTGTGTCTGTGTGTGTCTGTCTGTGTGTCTGTGTTTGTGTCTGTGTGTGTGTGTGTGTGTGTGTGTGTGTGTGTGTGTGTCTGTGTTTGTGTCTGTGTGTTTGTGTGTGTGTGTGTGTGTGTGTGTGTGTGTGTATCCCCTTTCACAGGTGGGCTATGAAAATGCAGGCACTGTGGAGTTCCTGGTGGATAAGCATGGAAAGCACTACTTCATCGAGGTCAACTCCCGACTCCAGGTGGAACACACAGTTACAGAGGAGATCACAGAGTGAGTGAAACTAATGATCCACGCACACACACACACACACACACACACTCGCATACACACAACCTGTATCACAGCTTACACCTGTTTTGTTAATGCTTCACTGCCACCAGCAAAGCAGGCTGACGACTGCTGAACTGAATGCATCACCCTTTAGATCACGTGTGATAGCTTTATCAGGCTCAGCATCACAGTGTGCATCTCGGTGCCTGACATTTATGGTGGCTTAGCAAGACAACTTCAGTCAAATCCAACTCACATGTAATGATTTTATAATGTTCACCTAGTGTTTATTCACCTAGTAAATCAATTTACACCGACAAGTCTATGTTGTGATGTGGTTACCTATACTTTTGAAAAGGTTGCATGATATGAGCATAAAACAGAACCTTCTCTCCTTTACAAAAAAAACATTCATTTTACACAATAACAATGAATGAAATGCTAATAACTAACATTATAGCTGCGAGTGCATTCGATTTTAAGGTCAAAGTCAGAAAGAATTTGCTTTCAAGACAGTATATGAACATTTCCAGCACTGTCATTAGGTCTTGTATCACCCTGTTTTCAGAATAAAAAAATGGATCTATCCTGTAGGAAATTGTTTAAACTAAGACTGTACAATCACACAGAGCAACATAGAACAATACAGAATGTAATATAATGTAAAGTCAAAGTAGATCTCTCTAGAGGCCTCAACATGTGCACACAGGTGGGGTATCCTTTTCTGGGCTCTTGTTCTACTCCCTGTTCACTTTTGACCGCATGGCAAAGAAAAGGTCTACAACCATACTTAAGTTTACAGAGGACACCATCATCAATCTGATCAACAAGGATGATGAGAAAAGGGGCTTTCGGACTGAATGCGTCATGCACTGCGCTTTGCTCTAAAACCCATTATTTTGAATGGCTTGTGCGGCGCAAGAGGCTTCCTTGGCCGTACTCGGTGGCCTTAAAATTTGTTGAAATTTATCTGCTCAGAGAGGTTTCTTTCTACTGCTGTGGGTGTGCCCCTTCGAAACACACACACACACACACACACAAAGCGGGTATGGAGATGTAATGTGCATCAGCAACAACATTTATTATTATTACTATAGTTATTATTAAACTGTGATTTAGCAGACACTCCATGTTCTTGTGAAGTCTCTCTTTCCAACTTAGTTGAGTAAATGAGATTAAAAGCAGTAGGGAGGAACTTCGTTTAACTATGAAGGTAAAAGGAATGTTAAAGATGGTCTTCTTGATCAGCCCCTTATAAGTGGCTTTTGAAAATCTCGTGCACCCACAGCCTATTCTTTCTTTGTGCTAACAGAGCTAGTGCTAGTGACTGACCGTGGGCTGGGACATTAACAAAAAGTTTAGAAAACCACACCCACTTTTTGTGATGAGAAGACTGGACATAGCCACATCTACCTTTGATTCTGTGGTGCAGGTTCAGGTCACCAGGGTCACTTTGACCTTTAACACCAGTGATAAAGAAGGTCCAACAGTGCCTCTACTGCCTCATGAGCAGTTGCTCAGATTAACAGGATTCTCCAGCTTGTGATGGAAATGTAATAGGGGATCACAGGCATACAGCTCGCTTCAATCCATGATTTCCACACCACATGCTGTCTCCAAAAGGTGAACAGTATCAGGCTGGACTCCAGCCACCCTTCACTGCCACTTTTCAGCCTTCTCCCCTCTGGGAACCATCTGAGGTCGAAGCAGTAACACAGTCAGTTTTTTAAATATTTTTAAAAGGCCATGTAGCACATTTTTTCTTTCTCTGTAACTTTATCTACATTTAATTTATATGTAAATTAATGATATGGACTTGACAAACAATACTGAATCACAGAGTGTGAATTGAAGTAAATAATAAAAATAATATTTAAATTAGCAAATAAATATCGCTGGTCTGCAAATGATCAAACAAACTTTTTTAGAATTTGTTCTCTATAGCTAGTCTAAGTTTTTTCACATAGTAGTAATGCAAATAGTGATATTTCACATAATGAATGTATTGTTTCTTTCAGTGTATACTGTCACCAGAAGCTCTGAAATGTATAGTCTGATCTGCAATGCAATCAATTTACACAGAATTCTTTCACAGAATTAAATACTTCCTTTATTGTACAGGCTACTGTGTGCTTATTAAAATACACTGAAGAGCTTTTCTATATATACCTTCAAAACCTAAAAAATACATGTAGTCTTACAAAAACTTACAATAAACATAACTACAGTAAACACCTGCTTTTCATGGGGGTTACATTCCAAGAGCACTGTGTTGTTGTGAAGTCTAAAAAATACATATTTTTATTGTATAAACCATAAATATAGCCCTAAATACCCTCCCAAAAAACTAATTTCATTTTAAACTCCAATTAATACATTTCCCTGAAAGAAAAAAGTTAAACCTATATTCATACTGTACAGTTTACACTGAACTCCCGCAGTGCTAGAATGTAAAATACAGATATTACCCCTGCATAGACTGTACTGTAATTGATGCACCTGTTTTGTCTTTGGTGTAAGCAGGAAAATACAATAATAAATTAATGTAATTTATTGTAATAAAAATATGGGCCTTTAAGAAGAACAAAATAAAAAAAACACTATGTTCCATGGGGGAAATTCTGGACAGTCTGCTTTCAAACCTCGCACCACTGAGTAGAGCAGTATTTCACCATCCCAAGACATGCTTACTTTATGTTCTCTGGACATATTGTTATACGAAAATGTGGCTGAAATGTATGTATTTCTGCAGGTTCCGCCAACAATTATTAATTCAGTACCCAGGAAAAATCCATGTTGGTCTGCAACTGAATCTGCTGTTGAGGGTTTTATGTATGTGTGCATGTCTGTCAGTTGGTCTGTCTTATTTTAAACAGTTTTTCATCTTAAGTCTAATTGCATTTGCTTTTGCCATGTGTAAAGTAAGTTGAGAGGAATTTTAACATTGCAGCACTTACAGATATATTAATTGTGGACATTCCTATTATGCCAGTAAAATTACAGTCAAATATATAGTTATGTAAATATATTTAAGTAAGTGTATTTAAGTAAATATATTTAAATTCAAAACATTCTGTATTTATGGTTCCAAATCTTATTCCATTTGTTTCATATAAAAGTCATGTACTTTCTTTAAAAATCTTTACCTAACTCCTAGCAGAGGGGAAAATTAGGTGTATTCAAAAGTAGGGTTGATTCAGAGTGTGAAATACATAAAGAAAGAGTAAGAGCTCATAGATATAAATATCTCCCGCCTAGCCAGCAGAACTGTGCAGAGCCATCCCCCTGCTTGTCTTTGTGTGACAACAGGCATGCAGAAACTGACAGGAGAAAGAACCCAGTTGTGCTACAGGCTTCTATATTTACACTTTGAAGCAGCTGATTTACTCGAGCTGTGCTTGAAACATCCGTCTGTTTTCTCAGTTTTTGAGAAACTGTTATGATCTGTAATGATCAGTAGAAATGTATATATGATGATTGCCTACTGTAAAAGGGGATTTTTTTTTAAATAAAAGGGTTCAGAATGAAAGTCATTCACTGTGTAGGATGTGTTCACATACACACAAGATCTGACCTTTCAGAAACATTTTTTTTTGCTTGTTCCAATTCTTTGAGTTGACTGGTAATGGCTCCTCATGCAGAAGCAAGAGGGGTTCATTCGTTATTGATGTCTGTCTGGTCACCTGAAACTGAAGCTGTTCCATTACAAATGAGTCAATGGATCAAGTATGTAGGACCATTATAACTTGACCTCCAAAACCAGTACAGCTTGTATGTCCTGCTCTCACATGTATTCCTTCTGTTTACCAACTACATTTGTTAACAGTTAAATTAGAAAATCATACCCAAGTAAAAGCAGCCTTTTCAAAATTGGCTAATTATTCTACACTGTGATAAATGGTTTTGCTTGTTGTTTAACATATAAGTTGGGAACATTTTAATTAGGTAGTGAGCAACTAAGGTAAAGTGTATTAAAAAGATTTTATAATTCATTCAGGTAGGTGACAAACATGACTTAGCGTTATTGGCCAGACAGCCAAATTAGTTTACACACACTTATATTAGCTTTCATTGTACTTGTTTACAGCTGAGCAATCTGGTAAAATTTATATTCACTGTAGGGCATAAGTTTCTCATTCTGGTCCTACAAGTCTCCCACTTTGCACATTTGAGTATTTTTCCTTGCAGTTTTAAGTGGTGCATTGAAGAACAAACAAGCAAACACACTTAGACAAAATGTACACTTGCAATCTGTGAGATTGTGATATGCTGCCTGTCTTTCAATCTTAGTCGCCAAAAGCAGAAGCTGTTGGTAAATTAGCAGCTAGTCTGGTAGAAATAAACCTGTACAGTGTTTGTATGCCGCTGGCCTATTCTTCTCCCTTGCTCTGTCTTTGCATCTGTGCTATGACCTTGAACTTGTCCCTATAACTAAGATCAATTACTCTTAGCCTCCCTGTCTTTCTCTGCCATTGGAGAAACAAAAGGAGCAGCCCGCTCCCCTGAATATTCCTGTCATGTGTTCATTCTATCTAATGTGATGGTCTGCACCTGTTTAAAAAAGGCAAGTTCTACAAATGTAGAACTTGTCTCTTGTTCACCCTCTTGTTCACATTCCCTCTTGTTCACCCTGCATTTCTCTCAAAGAGAGAGAGAGTGAAGGGGAGAACGGACATTTGGAGGGACCATATTATCTCTATTATTCCATTTGTTTACATGCTATAGGTTCTTGCATTCTTTATTAGTCATGGATAATGTCTAGCTTTCATTCTTGTCCTTCAAGTCTCGTGCCATGCCATTTTTCTTTGCTGTCAGAGATTATATCCTTATTTGTATGTTTTAACTCAAAGTATTTAATGTAAGTTTCAATTCAAAGTCATTCTGGGCACTATGGGAATACATGGAATTAATGTAAAACCATATACATTTATATGCACATATATAGTAACCCACCACTTACACATGGATCCCCACTGACACATGGATTGCACAATTGCGGTTTCAGTCCTGCCTCTGGTGACAGCTGACTGGGATATCTGGGCCTTGTGCGCCATGCTCCCTTGTTCTCATGTTGCTTTTCTGACAGTAGCCATTTGGTTTATTTCTCATTGCTGCTGTTTGGCTGCTGCCCTGTGATGCTGCAGTCCAGAATTTGCCCCATGGGGTGCCTTGAGTATTCTTGTGTTTTTCATTTTGTTTTTCTTCAATTTATTTGTCTGCTTATACCAAAGAAAATGACAGTGCATATCAAAGAAAATGCCTGTGCATGAATTACCGTACAGTGTGTATATATAGGAGTAAAATTGGCATTTTACATTCAAGCATAGCGGGAGTTCATTGCAAATTGTACAATACGATTTTGGATTTAGCTTTATATTTTCTTTAAGGGCAATGTACAGTGAGGAACATAAATATTTGAACACCTTGCGATTTTGCAAGTTCTCCCACTTAGAAATCATGAAGGGGTCTGTATGATTTGAAAAGAATTTTTGTTTTGCACTGCTGCACATAAGTATTTGAAAACCTGGCAATCAGCAAGAATTCGGGCTCTCAAAGACCTGTTACTCTGCCTTTAAGAAGTCCACCTCTACTCCACTTA